>OMNV01026908.1:15877-35087 GCA_900303265.1 Brotula barbata | reverse complement strand
GATCTATTAAAAAAAAAAAAAAAAAAAACGAATAAAAAAATTGAAAGAATGATTTCCGCCTTGTTTTACAAATGCTGCAATCATTCTTTCATTATTTAAATCTCATAACTTTTTTATTCTCCAGTACCTCCAAGTCAGTCTTAACTCTCAGCTGCAGCCTCTTGCGTGTTTCTCCTATGGGTTACCTTGAGGTAACACGTTCACTCAAAAACGAGACGACGAGCACGTGTTTTAATATGCACATACTCAACCCCACACACACACACACACACCAAGACAGACAGACAGGGCCTTTGTACTCGGTATACCTGAGTTTCTTTCGTTCCGTTTCATCATTCTTCTTTTAGGGCTTTGTTTTCTACGAGGAACCTTGAAAATGTTGCTGTCTAAACAAACTCCTCGGTGTCCTCACAGAGCTGAGGCTTTAGCAGAGATTTGTCCAGCGCTGTAGATCTCTCGTCAGTAAAAACGGTATCAAAGTTGTCAATTGCCGACTAATTTACCAGAAGTAAATCAAGGTCGCTCCCAGGTTACCTGAGTTCAAACCGATTCCTTGTAAAACTCCTGGAGTCCATCTTAAACATCGACGCATCGCAGCTGTTTGAAGGAGCGAGTAGTTTGTTTGTCCCTGTGTGCATCTTTGGCTGTGTGTGTGTGTGTGTGTGTGAGAATGGATGCTGGTGTTCATCCCCTCTCACTCCTTACATTATGGCGTTTAAATGACTCTGGCAGATGTTGTTGTTGGAAAATGAACTCTCTAAGTGCAAGGTGATCTTCGAAGATTACCCCAAGGATAAATCTTAATGGTGCTGTAAATCAACAAAGGGCTCATTTTGGGAGAATGATGCTGTCATCTCTCATAACAAACAGACAGAGATGACAGACTGAGTGATTAATTAAGATTTTGAGGGGGATTTGTTGAGTGTGCGGATGAAAAACGATGCAGAAAATTTACTGTATTCAAAAACTGTTTCAGTCACAGATAGCAGCGCCAACAAAAGAGAGAGGGAGGGATATTAGAACGAAAGTGTCAACGGCTCCGTATACAGCCACCTGTTTGAGATTTTACTGGTTGAGCCGGAAATGTGGGACAAACAAGAAACTGATTTTTAAATGAGTTAAAAGAAGACAAAAGAAGTTTCTGCTTGACATTTGGAGAAAGAGAAGCATTGAAGACTTAAGGTTGGAGGTTTGGGAAGGCACAGATGGAGAAGGAGGAGGAGAAATACACCTGGACTAAAGTGTGAAACCTCCCTTGGATGTATTTTCGCCTGCAGCACAGAGACGTTTGTTTGCTCGATTGACTTGATTGATGAGGGGATTTTGGCAAAGTCTGACCCTGCATCATGGCCCCAAAACAGCCACCACACTGGTCCACAGGATCAACTGCTTAAATTGAAGTTGTCAAAGATTGTATGGGTAAATTACAGCCAGTCCATGCGGCGGAGTGATGTCACTTGTTGATAATTCCAAAGAAATGGGAGTTATGTTCGGAGTCTTTAATATTTGATGGGCTGGTGGTGTTAGCTGTGTGAGGAAAGATGAAGGATTAACAGCCACCGAAAGGCAAAAACGAGCGAAAAATGAAGAAACTCTGGAGTAAACGTGTGTTCGTATGAGGCGGAGTGGCTTTCTTTACAAAGTTTGATGACTTTTTAATAACAACATGAGTGATTTATTGTCAAACTGTGGAGAGAACTCAGTTTCTCTCCCTTTTCTTTGCGCTTTCTGCCACTGTATTTTTATGTTTGGTTACCCAAACTAGCTGGAGGAGTCTTTGTAAAGCCTCCTTACACGTTGCCTAATGTTAACGAAGAGGACGTGTGCGTGACCCAAGACTGTATCGTCAACATTCTGTCAGAGCTGAAGGGTTGAGGTTCAAATCTCTCCAGCCATTGCGCCTGATGCTCTGACTTTAAACGATTTCCCATTGCTTATCAGCCAAAATATATCGTTTGTTTGTTTTTGTTTTGTTCTTTCAATAAGACTTAAGTATGGCGATGATTCAAAGGTTCAAAGGTTTTGCTGGGCTGGTCTGAGTCAGGAGTCCAGAACCAGAGTTGAGTGCTACAATACTGCATAATAAATTATTCAAGGGGCCACTTCACCAGCGAGTTAAAGACTAAATAAAAAAGTAAAGTACAATCATAAAACATTTACAGAAAAGGGCCGGTTTTAATGCCCACTGCGTCGGTGCCTGGCGCCAACATTCCATGCGGCATTTGGCGTCCTTTGGGTTTGCGCGGGGGATGTGTTCTGGCCCGGTACTAGCTTGAACTTCGGTGTTGAGGACCTGGACGCGTCCCTGCGGTCCAGACGTCAGATGTGAGCAGCGAGTCCTGTTGAAATTGGTTTTTTGGCAG
This sequence comes from Brotula barbata, assembly GCA_900303265.1. Classification (NCBI taxonomy): domain Eukaryota; kingdom Metazoa; phylum Chordata; class Actinopteri; order Ophidiiformes; family Ophidiidae; genus Brotula; species Brotula barbata. The sequence goes on along the minus strand of OMNV01026908.1, from coordinate 32,724 downwards.
TGTTGTGAAAACTTGCAAATCCTTTGTTTTGTTTTACCTCTCCCCTTTGGATGGGGATGTGGCTCTGTAGACCACGTAGACCGGAGCCGCATGTTGCCATTAATGTTACAGGACCCTCATCCTCGGTGCCCATATAAATGAGGCCTCAACAGACCGGTGTGCGTTGGTGCTCATCTGAATAGCGACTTACCACTGAGTTGGCTTTGGACGGCGTCTAATTATCCTTGCTGTTAGTAACTTTTCTATGTTTAATTTACATCATTGATCTGCTTTTTTGGCATGCTGAAACGGTCACCGGCGCTGCGAGCGGCTCCCCTACGGTGAGCGGCATTCAGATTTCTGTGTTTGGAGAGAAGTGGAAAAATAAAGACTAAAAGGCAAAGAAAAGTTTGTTACGTTATTGTTACGGCGAGGCAGTCTTGGTAAAAGCAGATCAATTAACCCTGGAGACGAGAGGGAGGGAAAATAACGAATAGGGAGGAAACGGCGGAGGTTTGTTCGCATACCAAGGCCTCCTCGAGACGCTTTTCGCTTGGCTGGTACGACGGAGGAGGAGCCCGGGAAGCAGAGAGAACTATATTTTAATCCAAGCACCTGTTTGAAGCCCTCCAGAATGAGTTGGCACGATAAAAGAGAGTCACGGAGAAGGGGAAGGACAGATGGATGGGCGAATAAGACATGGATGGATGGACTGAAAGGACCTGAGAGAGAACAATGTTCCAAACGAGCAGTTACTGGATGATTTGCCAATCCAAAAAAGAAATAAGAAAAGGGGAAAATGCAGTAATCTCAGTGTTTAAATTCACAGGAGGGATTCAGGCGGACATAAAGAAATTAACAGATGTCAGTCTGAGAGATGGATCGGCTGCGTAAAAACAATCTAATCAGCGAGATGAAATCAAGTGGGAAGAGATCTATTAAAGTGATGTTCCTTAACTCGGAGGTCATGCTGATAACCCCGTAGATTCGAAACTGTCTACACTAAAGGCTCTCCGCCTTCGGTTTTTTAGGAGATTACAGCCTTAACCTGAATTATTAAAGTTTGACAAGACAGCGGAACTGACCTGGCAGAAGGATGCTACCCGTGTTAGCATCTCCACTGCCATGAGTGCCACCAAGTACCGCAAACCGCCAAGAAACAACACAGCTGGGTCAGAGAAGAGGAGCGGCCCAAGCCTCAGCTCCAGAGGAGACCACCAGCAGGGATCCTCAGCCCACGACTGGCATCAGAAGGCTGACCCATGAACGGACCCACTACAGAGACCCCCCTCAGAAAAGACATCATCCTCCGAACAGAGCCGACCAAGCAAGTGATCGTTTTCATCCCCCCACGATGCCCACCTCCAAGTCCAGTCCCTAAAGTGCTGTCTGGAGGGTCAGGCTCCTCGCTGTGAAGGCTTCGCACCCGCTGTTCCATTAAATATCTTCAGGTTCGTTCTGTTGAGGCTTTCTGGTAGAAAACGATCATACTGTACTTTTTGTCCTTATCACTTTACAGCCCTGTTCTTCAACTGAACTCCGACTGCGCCTGTAGGCACAAATTTTGTCCGTAAATTTGTCTGAATTCAATCGATCATCTTGAGCATTATTAATTGATTTGTTTTGTTTCTTTTAGTTTATTTACTTTTTGTCGTATAAACAGGAATCGCAAGCAGCAATAATTTAAGATATCCATCCAACGGGCTGATAAAGTGGAGTCCACGGGCTGCAGCTTAGGACTCGTACCCGACAGGCAAACGCAGTATTACCATCTTCAAGCAAAAAGAATATCGCGCAACGCAAAGTCGACAGCGAGCGCTGGACCGCATTTCACGAACATTAAGCACTGTTTAACAAGTCAATGAACTTGGAATGTGAGCGATTCAATATATGGCCGCGGGCATAAATAAATATTTAAAAAATGCAAAACTCTCCCACACGATTTTATGTATGGAAATTATCAGAGTGCAGCCGTGTGAAAAAACCGCCAGCTTGGATGCTGACTCAGCAGCTGAGATCCGCAGAACGCAAATATGAGCGAGTCGCACTTGGACATTAACGGCGCCGCCGTTCTACTGCCAGAAAGACATGCATGGACTGTGTCTTCCCTAGAAGGGATTCAGCCGTTATCACTGTAAATAGTCTAACGCTTAGCTTTGACAATTCAAACAGCCTGCTGGAAGACAGGTCCATTAGGGACAATGAGGTGTTGTAGGGCTGATGTTATCTAGAAAGACTTTCTTTCGAGCATCGGCAGCAATTCACCGCAAATACAGGGAGGCTTAAAAACCCGGAAAAGAAAGGAGACGAGACGAAGCTGAGCACATTATTCTGTTAATAGTTTGATTCCCAGGACGTTACTCTCTCTACTATACACTTCTCTGCACATTCAACTCCGTAATATGTCCACTGTCACATCATGTATACTAGGTCCACTATGCCTACTATGCACTGCGTCTACTGTTGTGTCAAGCACCAGCTTGTCAAAACAAATTCCTTGTGTGTGAAAACCCACTTGGCAATAAACCCAGATTCTGATTCTGTTGTCCTTAGAAAAGGGGAACGAAGGCATAAAAAAAGGATGATGAGAGGACAGAATGAGGTGAACAAGGGAAAGGATGGAGATGGGAAGGAGGAGGTGCAAAATAAGGAGTGACGACTGAGGGAAAGGATGGAGATGGGAGGCAGCAGGGGAGTGGTGAAGGCCTTCTTGGACCACGTTAGTGTTCAAGGACATCTAGTGTGTCTGCGGAGAGAAATTGGTCTCCAGTGAATCTGTTTACTCAGATGGCGGTGCCCACTTCACTGAATCACTGCAGTCACATCCAAATGGCCCCCAAACCCACACAATCTACAAACAGAAGACGTTTCAAGTGTTTTGCCTGTTCAAATTTCACTCGCGTTTGTTGTACACGCTAGACTCGAGTCGCACCGAGCGAAGTCAAGAATCTCCTCCGGTGCTTTCAGTCTTTATTAAAACCAGGCATCAAAATACACCAAATTACAATTGACCAGATTGCAGTCACCTGAGGTTATTTTTTTTTATAGAGCTTGTTTTTATATCTTGAATATCTTTTATATCTTTACTCACATTAAAATGTGCCGTCCATAAAAATTTACTGAGATGATCAATTCAACAACAACTTATCATGTAAAACTATTTGACCGTGGTATTAAATTGTATAAGAACAAAAGTCAAGGAGCGGAGCGGTAAAGGGTCTGGAAGGAGGTGAAGAACGTTGAAAAACAAAAGGATGAGGAGACGGAGGAGGTATGAAGGGAAGAATATGGAGATACCACAGCTGTTGACGCCACAGTATTACCAGGTGGAATGACTGGAATCAGCAGAATTCAGCAGTCAAAACCAAAACGAGCGACAAAATAAAGAAGCACGTTACGCTTTTGGACGCCAAAACGAGAGGGGGCGGGGAGAATAATTGATTCAACCCATCTAAGAGTTAAACTGGATATGTTGTTTTACCATCAAACCGTTCTTAATTTTGAGCCCAAAATCGATATAAATAAATAAGAAAGACAAATAGAAATATCTCTATGGCTATAAATATATATCATACATCACTATTCCTAATGTCTTTCACTGCCTTAAAAAAAGTTTTAATATCAGTGACATATCGCCGAACGTACACCGATACCGATATATATCTGCAATATAAGTGGTAAACCGATACATTGGTCGCCCGACATGACACTGTTTTTATTTATGAGTCAAAAGACCAATATTTATCAGCTTCTTGTTAGCGAGAGTCTTCTTCCTTCAGTATGCAGCCAATAGTTCACCTAAAGCTGTGTGGGATTTATTGCACTTTTTTCTTATACGTTTCAAAATGATGCAGAGAAATATGATGTATTGGTGCTGCAATATTTCTCCACCAAAAAGTCAATTTTCAGGCCTAGAAGCTGCTTTCAAAATGCACCTGAGCCGTGAGAGGAGGTTGGGCAACACAAGATTTAACTGCAAAATACACTCACACACACACACACACACACACACACAAGACAGACACAGGGCTGAAAATAAGTTCTTACGAGCTGCTGATATTATTGATTGGCCCATTTCTAATATTTTCCATTTACATGACATCTAATTTATTTCGTTCATCGCTCTGGATAGTAAATAAGGACAACTTTAGCCCTGAGGCCAAGTATCTAGAGCTATTGGTTTCACTTTAGCAGCCAAGACTACTTGCTAATTGCTGCTAATTGTCGTGTTGTCTCAGCTGAGGGCACTGTGGACTCTCTGCGGTGAGCTTTTGGCCGATCCCGTTTCCCCGCCGTGCGCCTGCTGTGGCTCCGAATGAAGCAACGTGACAGATTAGCAAACCTCTCCACACAAACTCAGCTGCTGGAGATAAATTAACTGGATGAGCCTTCCGAAGAGGAGCTCGTCCTCTGCTACCACACCGCTACCGCACCGCTGTCTTTTTACAAGTCAAAAAGCATCACGGCGCACAGAACGCCAGGATCAGTCTCTCAAACGATCGATACGTTCCCATCAAACTGTGTTTATGCAAAGTGCGGCCTATTGAGTAGAAAAATAGGAGGAAACGCCACGTCTTGAATTCATGTATTCTGCAGGGGATTGCAATCATTTACCAGGAACTGAGGTCCGCTACGTGGAACGAAGAATACAACAGACTGCGGACTATTTTTATGAATAAATGGAAGCTTTTACATGGCGGAAAAGAAACTCTGGTTCCAACCGTGTGACATTAACATCAAGTATGTTTCGCCTTTTGACTGATCTGTGGTTTATGACTGGGCCAGAGTTTGATTTGCTTTCAGAGAAACACTGGCTAATTAGGTATTTTTGCATTATTTTAGACATTAAAACTGCATGCAATCAACTTTTGAGGCATTTAGTAAAACTTCTCTAATCAAGATTCAACGCATTTCATCGAATACACAAATTTGCAACTTTACACTTTGCGTATCATGAACATCCAAGACGAGTTGAATTGAGTGCAGAGCTGGACTTGGATGAAGATACTCGAAGACGCTGCTCTCCTCCAAGGGGCTTCTTCAGTTCTGATCTGAAGGGCGGCTGGAATTGGCTGGCGAGGCTTCTTCAGATCCAAACTGAAGAGGCCCCTTGGATGAGAGGCCAAACATCTTAGTCATTTTTCACTGAGCCCAGCTCTGCCCTCAATTCAACTCGTTTTAAACCACCGTGACTTGGATGACTCAGACTCTTCACAGACGACAATAAGATCAAGTATTCAAATGTTCACCCTTCTGTTTAAATGTTCTGGTCATAAAATACCTCCATTTCACATTTTCTCCGTTTCTGCTAGTTTTCTGCGGTTTGTTCTCTCCTTCCTGTCCTCTCCAGCCTAAGGCAGAAGGTCTTGGCAACTCTGAAGCCGCTACGGATTTAACAAAAAAGAAGAAAAAAACAAAAACACAATTCAAGCCAACAAATCTAAGGATGTCGAAAATACGACTGCATTGCAGCAATAATTACGATATGATGAAGATTTAATCAAACGTGACTAAAAATGGATACAGTCTTTACATTCATTTCACTCTGGCAGTTCAAAAATCATCTCGGTTGTGTTGGATGTAAAAACAGTCCACAAAAACAAAAACAGGCCCAACCGATATATCGGTTGTACGATTGTATCGGCCTGTCGCAGATATATCGATATCGGTGTATATGTTCGCTGACATGCACCAATATTAAAAGTTACGTTTAATCTCTGATAATTAAGTAAAGTTTACCGTTCAGGGGACTGATATTTGGATAATAAAGGTTGTTAAAATGTAAGATAACTGTCAGCGTTTGTGCATGAAAAACATGCGTGTTTACGTATATATATTCAAAAATATTGGCCGATTTATGGATATCAGAGAATGTTTGTTTGCTCCAATAGCCGGCAGCAGTTAAAATCCAATCTTGGCTGGACCCCTAGCACAGATCCAGAAGCACAAGAAATGGGAGAACTACGAACATGTGGAAGTAGCTGGAGCACAGCCAACAGCCTGACAGTGAACATATGAATGAATGGATGGATCTGTTATCAGTCAGACTATCAGATCTGTTCTGTTTCAACCGAGTGAAATATTGTTGCATTAGAGTCGTTTCTTTCTGTAATTTAGAACATTTATAATTGTGGGAATGTTTTGCTTCACAGCTTATTTTCTGGCATCTACTGACAAGAGAAGATGCTGTTAATAAAAACTGAAATGTTCAACAAAGTATTTGGAGAACAAATTAGAAAATTATTATAACCAAAATGAGGGCTCTTGTAGACATTAATTATCCTAACGATGAAACTAATCCATCATAGGTTTTCTGTTGTCTGTTGTCAGACGTTTGTCGCCGTCCTTGTTTGTCTCCGCCTCTGCCACCTCTTTCCCCTCTGAGCCTCAGCAGGAGGTCTTGTCAGGTATCAGCCTGTGTTTTTGTCCTTTGTCCCCTCTCCCGGTCCAATTCCACTCTCCGTCTTTTATCTCCTGCGGTCTTCATCAGCCCTTGCCTTCTTCTTTCCATGATGTTCTTGTGTACTCTAACCTCGTCTCTTCTTTATCCCTCCAACAAATACAGCTACAAACAGTTCATCCCAGCTATGAAGGTTGTATGTAATTTGCTGCATTCTTTCCCTTTTCCCTTTCATTTCACCTTTGCTTCTCTTCCGACACAGAACACCAATTTTCTTCTCGAGCTGTCTGCTAGCAGTGTTTGATAGCGTCTGGGTTTTGTATACAAAGGAGAGAGGAAAGCTGCCACAGTGTGTGTGTGTGTGTTTAGAGTGTGTAGGAGAGATGAGTTTGGGGCTATGTGTTTCCATCCTCAACGCTGAGAATAAAGATTCAACTGATGCGTTTGGCTTTGAGCTTGAATGATTTAAATCATAAACACGGCTAAAGTCGCTGAACTCTGAGTTATACTTCTGAAAGTTAACGTGTCCAGGCTGGTGTCTTCTTTACCAACGTGGAGAATCTTAATACTCAAATTCCATACTCTCATTGTGTGCTCTCCCTGATACTCTGATCTGATGAACCATGTGATGTTTACTCAGGGAATGATGGACTCCTGTTATTTCCGTTCTTACGTGAACTCAGGACTGAGACAAACGAGGGAAAAAAAACAACTTTTACAGGGCTCATTCTAGCCAGTTTAACGTACGATAGATCGCTTTTTAGGGGGGTTCGAAAATTTGCAGTTCAGTCATGAATATTTTAATGGCAATATTTCTAAGAGTTTAGCAGCATACTGCAAAAAAAAACACGTCATAGAAAATACAGTATAAATAAAACGTTAAAAGTATAGAAAGTCATAAATACATACACAGTATGTGTGGCTGTCAGTCATTTCATCTAGCACGTTGTGCATATTTTGCTGTTTACACCGTATAGTGTTTAACTGTGAAGACCCTTATCAAGACCCTTATCAAGACCCTTATGGGGCGGTGTGGCTTAGGGGGTAAGGGTGATCGTCTAGTGATAGAAGGTTTGCCGGTTCAATCCCCGCCCGTCAATGTCGGAGGTCCCTGAGCAAGACCCTGACCCCAAATTGCTCCTGACGAGCTGGTGGGCCTTGCATGGTTACCTCGGCTGTCGGTGTGTGAACGGGTCAATGTGAGGCAAACATCGTAAAAGCACTTTGAAAAAAGCGCTATTTACCATTTAAGGGTCCAAAGCGTAGGAACTTCGAGTGCTCCTGAAAGTGAAAGTTCTCCTAACAGACAGAAGATCACGATGACCCTCCAAGGTGAGGCTGAATTGTTGGATATGCTACGGAAACTTTATTTGGCTGCTGCTGTTGCTCGCTTTTATGGTATAAATAAGTAAGTAAGTAAGTAAGTAAGGTTTAACAAGAGGAAAGAAAAGGAAACGTACAAGTCTGTATCTGTAGCTGCACCAACTTGTGAAAAACATCTGCATGTTGCGTGACATCCTAATATCCCTCGTGTGGAAACGGCTACATTTATGCGGGCGCATGATTGCTAATCTCCAGATTTAGCAAATTCACAGCCCCCTGGCGCCCCAACCCAGGGAAAAATGTCAAAGCATACCTCATCTGTATATGGAATAAAGGGAGCATAACATAATCTACACATTAAACAACCGGCTTCGGCTGAACCGTCTGCGGGACGATCGTTCCAGAAAGTTCCAAAATGGGTCATCTTGATGGTCTTCGGTGAGGTCCATTACCTTTGTGCCACTGTGAGCTCATTTGCTGCTCGTTTGGAGTCTTGCCCCCTCACTGGGTGACATGGATTGTTAAACAAAAAGGTTTAAAGAAGAAGGCAGAGAAGAGTGGGACGGATGTAACTAATGTAATAAAGCTGCAATTCACAATCGGGCAGGTACGAAAAAGTCCGTTATGAGAAACGATGTCAGGTGAGGTCAACGCGGTACAAACAAACAAGTTAACGTCGGTTTCCCCAAGAGACTGGGCTCAGATTCAGCAGCGCAGTGGTAAACAGCTCTCAGCTTTGAAATAGATTTTTAAGTTCATTTTCCTCTTCACGGGGAACGGCGACGTCCGGCTTTAATCGCTGCCGCTTACCAGGCAATCCAACGATAATCATGATAGCAGAGGAGAAGTGTCAAAGTCCATTCACTGTTGTAAAACCATGCATAATGCACACCCTCACTGTCCATCTGTAGACTCAGTATGTTCCAAACAGCCAGTTTGTGAAAGTATTCATTCCCTCTGACGCTTCGGAGCCTCGTTCTGGTTAAAATATGGGTGTTGGGAACATACTGAGCCCAAGAACTGGCAGCAGACAAACTTGATTACGCAGCCGAAAAAGGCTTAAGAAGTTTAAAAAGGACATTTTGATACTTTTCGCTGTGAAAATTCATTGTGTTAGCGTTACAGCAAATTAGAAGTGACAAGAATTGGAGCCAACCACGACCACTCCTACGTGCCTGTTTTATAAAGGAAGACTTAGGGTGGAGTAAGATCTACAGCCTGGAAGGAAAAGTCAATTTATTTGATATTTAGGGGGTTTAAACACGGAAATGAGTGTTGCGGTGAGAGATTGGTACACAAAATTGACTTTATATAACTTATGTGTGGGAGGCAGAGTCCAGTCAAGTTTATTTGTGGCACCAATCTCATATTCAATGTCTCAAGGGGGTCCACAGGCCCACGTAGCAACAACGGTTCTCCACCCGGCCCGGCCCAACGCTCTGCATGACGACTAAACACCTTTGAAACTTTGGGAGAGGACATTTAAAGACAGGCTCTCTCTCCTCAGGTGTGGAGTAGGAGCCGTAGGTGGAGAGACTAAATTTAATAGAGGAGAAAAAAGAATAAGGGAAAAGAAACCAGCAGTATTCTCCATCCTCTCTCTCGCCCGTCTCTCGCACCATCCTGCTCCCTTTTACCGCCCCCCCATGTTCTCTGTGGTAGATCACAGCGATGAGAACATCCAAACGTGTGCAGCCCTGTGAGTCTACTCACTACTCCACACCAAAGTAAAACACAGAGTTTAAGAAATTTAAGGGGACATTACAGGAAAAGTCCTATTTTTAGAAAAAAGTCAAGTTTGCTGTGATGTATTAAAGAATTTTTTTTAAAATCATATCTTCTGTAGAAAGTCAGAGATTTTATACACGGTGCACTCAAACATCAGTGTGAAAATAACTCCAAAGTCCTAACCCTAACCCAAAATAACCCTGAAATGTATTTTTTACGCAGCCTATTGTTCCCCAAGGAGGTGACAGAATATGGAACGTTGTATAATTTTTAGAGTGCGTTGTAAACACCCAAGTAATTAGAACCGCACTGCATGAGATGCTTTCCTGCAAGACCAATTAAGCCCCAACACAAACTAACAAACAAGTTGTTAGAGCATAAATGATGTGAAAGTTGGTTACATCCATCTACTGCCTGAATGGAACTGAGGCACACAGGCCTTAAGGGCAAAAAAATCCAACGTTGGTGCAGAGACGCCGAACATTACTGCCATATTTAAAGTGATAGGAAGATCAATACCTACATTTAAGGTTACTCTATTTGCAATGAAGCGGCAGTGCACCTAGAGGCATTTAGGTATTATTTCTGTCAAAACTGAAATAAAACAACTAGTGTTTCATCATTTTTTCCACAAAAAAATGACATTGAGAGGCATCGATAAGAAGCAGTAGTTCAGAATTTACTGGTGATTGAGGGGTTAACCTATTTCATCTCTTCATTGTTTGTTCAGGCTGAGGGTTTATTACTTTACCCAGGTGTATTGGGGCCAACATAGGTAAAAAAAACGAAAGAAAACAACAAAAAAAAACATGCAGAGCTCAATTCTCTTCGAAGTTATGAAGTCGCAAATGCGCGAGAAAAAAAAAATACTGCCGCTCACACACACCCTCCAATGAAAGTACACGCACACGGTAGTAAAAAACCTTGTAAATGTGTGAATGTGCGATCTGTGTGTGCGCATGCGTTTAGTATGTACGTGCTTTCAGTGGTGCGTGTGTGTGAATCAACTTTTTCGCAGATCTGCGACTTTAAAATGAGAGAATATCCATGCTTTTAAATCCCCAAACTCTGCGATTTTTTTTTTCTGGAAAATTTGCCACTTTATCATCTCAGAGAATGTCCTAATTGTTTTCTCGCAATTTTTCCACGTTATAATCTGAGAATTTGGCTCTGAATTAATACATAAATACATTTTACCTTAATGTCTTTAGTTCATTTGGTTCCTTTTTTTTTGTTTTTCCATTCTAAATACGCACATTACACCTGTTTGACACATTCACGTGATAAACACCGAACTTTCCCCTGATCGCCGTTTCTCTTCATAACTGTCATTGTAATATCATTCCCATTGTACTTTTACGCCAAGAATGGATGACGATGAGAAGGATGAGCAGGTGATGAAGTGTGTGTGAGCGACTGTGCGTACGTCATATCACTCTTTTCATGCGTGTGTGCATAATGTTTCTCTAATGCGAGTGTGTCTGTTCACGTCTCATTCAGAAACACGCGGCTATTCACTTACAGGCCTTCCACAAATGTCACACGCAAAAGTGTTGCTTTATCGATCAAAAGCTCCTAACTTGTTAGCGGCAGCTTGGGGCTCTGAAGTTTCCCCTCAGTGATTTGCACTTTCATTCTGTATTAATTTACAGATACACTTGCATACATTAGCATTTTATCTTAATTCTTGGCCGTTCATTAGAGTCAGAGGGTTGATATATTGCGCTTGTCATCAGTAACATAAAGCACTTTTTGTAGTCATAATGATATGACAGTATTACTGCTATGGTCATTCAATTTATCATTAGATGCATTTAATACAGTAGATGTTTGTGTCTGTAGAGATTTAAGTTTGAAGTTTCGCAAGATAAAGGAATTAAGCATCTTTGTACATTTAAGACTGATTTGGTCTGAATCTAAAAAAGTATTTTCACGTTTTCATTTAACATTTTAAAATGAATTCATCTCTCGCTTTGTCCACATTGTATTGTGGGATCGACTCAAAATACAAATGTCGTGTTGAAACGAGTCAGAATAAGATGTCTGGTACTGTGCTGGTCTTCGCGTCCTGGGATGCACATACGATGACTTCAAATGTCGTCTTTGTAAAGCTCTAACTCTGTTATGAGACAAACTTTGGAATATGTGAACAACATCACAAACAACTTAGAACAGTTAAATGAGAAGTAAGCAACGAGGAAAAACTACATCTCAGCCCTCAAATATTGTTGTTCTTCATGAAACGGACGACTAGCTGATCCTCTGCACCATCACTCATCCACCGCGTCTCCCCATCCGCATCTATCAGATTTCCTTATTAAAAGACTCCATCATTCAGCATTAGCTAACGCCCTCATTAGCCGTTTATGTCAATGCACGCGGCGGCGTGATGAATGGCTGCTACAACGTCCAGATCAATGCAGCAAAATGAAAAGGCCCGGTGCTAAATCTAACTCTAAACAGAACAGATGACCTCCAGGACAGGACGCAGCTGGGACAAAAACAGGACGTGGATCATCTGCAGTTTTAAAGAGAGCTGATGCAGTTTGAGCTGTCCCAGGTTTGAGTTTAGGACTATACTTTAAAAGAATGTAAAAATGTTACAAACAGAGGTAGATTAGCAGCCGATTTTGACAAACTTGTTGAATTTATCAGAGTATCTTTACAAAGGATAAACGGATAACTGGCAACCCCACCACCTGAACAACCTCTGACACCGGGCACTGTGGCACGGATGATGGAAAACATGGCACAAAATGATATCCTCAATGATAAACAAAGAACGACTTAGTTAGTTAGCTAGCTAGCTAAAGTACAAGTTCTTCACTCAGCAAGTGAGAGAGCGTGCTTTGGTTCCGACTTCTGCGTGTAGCGATATGTGTCTTCATCTTCGTAAAACATTATAAAGGAGACAATTCCAAAGACCGTAGGACATAACTGAAACGTTAACTTTAACTATGTCTCTTACTGTGAAAGGAGAATTCACAGGAAGTTGTTAAGACTAAATGTTTGATGTTAACTGTTGACAGTGATTAAGCTGTGTTAATGGGAGTGAAATCATGGAGCCTAAAGGATTCAAAGTTTTTTATTGACATAAGGCAAAGCCAACTGTCACGAAACAAACGCTGTTTTAAGACTTTACAGTGCTGTTCAGTGGGATTATAATCTGAAAAGCCTCTACTACAAACATGAATGAAAATATTACGGTATGCCAGGTCGGACTCTAACAAGATTCTTTAATTATGGGGCCGGGCCCAATTTAAGCTCTAATTTAGATTTTTTTAGTACTTGTTGTCCACGGTGGTGGAGTGTGTGTCGACTCCAGTCAAGTGACTGCGACTGATTTGGTCAATAATCACCTGTAACGCCGTCACTGGGTGACAGGCGTGATGAGGGTGATCGCTCTCTCTGACACACACCACGTCTGTAATTTACTCTTCGCAGTTCCTTTTGTCTTTCAATGTGTCAACTGTGGTTCTCCTGAAAAAAAAACAAGAAAAAAGAAAAAAAAAAACTTGGATGAAGCACGAGCGGTGCCAAATTACTGCAATTGCAATTTCTGAAAAGCGATCTGACGTGCGTACGTCTCTTCGCTAAAAGCAGCCGAGTCAAATCAATCACCGGGAAATCTGTTGGGCCGGAAGCCAAAATACACTTCTGCATAGATCCGCTCTGACATAATGATCTATAGGTACATCACGGAGGAAAATGAGGGGAAGAGGCTGTTTCCAAAGCTTTTAGGAGATAGAAAAATACTCCTTCAGATTGAAGTGGCTCAAAACTCACAATGACATCACACAAATATTTCCATAAATAACAGTTAGAGTCTCAAAACGTTTTTGTACGAGCGTCCAAACAGTGATTTTGCTGTGCTGATGGCGCGTTGCTCATGCTAAAAATGTCAGAATATGAATGAGGGCGGTTACTTCCTGTCTCTGAGGGTAGGCTACACTCTGTACCACATTTATCTTGTTTGGCATGTCAGTCGATGTTTCCTCCGTAAAGGTTGAATGAATAAAACGGGAATGTCTGCTGGGTGAAAAACGTCCATTCATGAAACGCACAAAGGGGGGGATTTGTTGCGAAAGGTGCGCGCATTAGATTTCTGTCCTCTGGCTGACGTCCTCAAAAATACATATTCTGCATTTGATGCGCCCCCTGGGGGAACGGCCGAGCTAACTGTGAAATCCCACGGATGAATGAGAGGCTGGGGGCTTTTTCTTCCGTTTGTGTGAACCATGTCCAGAGTATTTTATATGGTAAAAGTGCCTTTAGGCTCACGGGGTTGGAATCCCCCGTCTGTTGCTCACACGTAGCATCGGGCCGTTCAATCCTTCCTTAGCGTTGCGCTGTGGAGTTTATGTACGTTGACATTAGCGTCGCCCCTGAGGTTCACCCCAGGATGATGCTGCTCGGTCTTCTCTGTAGCAGTGTTGTTGTCCTGTCACGTCTCCGTGTATTGACCTGAGTGCAAGACGGCCAGAATACCTTTCTGCTGGGGTGAAGCCTCATGCCAAACCTGCACGCATCTCCGTTTCTGTTCCCGTCACGGAGCTCGCTGCGGGTGAAGGATGGAATGAAAGGCCTGTCCGTGGACTGGGAAAGGAAACGCTGAACAGTGACGGTACTCCAAGTACGTGGTCTAATAAATACAAGATCAGATGACAAATCCCAGATCCTCTAAAAGCCTCACTGGTTAATTTCATGCATCGTCCAAGATAATTGAGCGTTCCTACCAAAAAAAAGCTTATATGCATTTTGCTGACATCATCACACTTCATTAATGGTGTTTGTGTTATATAAGACGACCTTATTTTGAAAGGAAGGTCCCGAATTCCCCCCCCGTCGCTCGTGTATGAGATTGAGTTGGACAAAAACCTTCCGATGCGATGCAGTCAGACAGGCTGCATCGTGAAGATAATGTGTGTGTCTTTGTGCGTAACTGACTTTGTCCAGTGAAGCCTGTCGACCCAGACTTCATCCCTGACACACACGCTCCCCCGCTCTCACACAGACACACGACCAAACAGCTGTCAGCTCGTTGATGGCTTGAAGACAACGCTGTTTTTCTGTATTTTCCTACTCTGGCTTTTCGGGGGGTCACCCAAGCTTCTGTCTTTTTTGCGGACGTGCCGCTACCTGGTTTTGTCCCCGTATCACTACATTTGTGATAATAGCTACGTTTACAGGCACAGCAGGGCCGACCGAGACCTTAATCAGGCTGATGGTGGTCCAGGCTGGCATTAGCCGGCCCATCGAGACTCTAAATGGACGCGTAAACGCATCAATCTCAACATTATCCACAATTTGAGTTGTCCTGACAATTTGTGTCACTTTGCGATATCGTACCTTAGCTGACAAGTCCGACAATCGACAACTACACGGACAATATTTATCTTAACACGACTTTGGCGTTATGTAACTTTTACTGGACAGCTCGACTCTTCAGATGTGAGTGAAGTCAAGGGAAGTACAAAGAATACAGTCTGGGGGATTTGAGGATTTCTGAGCTGGACTACACACACGAGGAATGGCCGAGTCGGGTCCGATGTATGCTAACGTATGCTGAAGTAGCCTCCATGTTAAGGGGATCATAGCAGGACTCCGTATGAACACAGTGTTGCATTCTAGCGTTCGGTCTCGTGTCGTAGATGGACTGCTGGAGTTCTGCATGCATGTAAAACATAGTTAGCGTGTAATTAAAGCTGTGATCTTTGTGCAAGAAGCAAACTGAACAGACCGAACGCGATTCTTCATCATGGGCCGTTTCTCCTGTTATTCTGAGGGTTGGTGTTATTTCGAGCTCAAAACTTTTCTTTGTGTCAATGACAGGAGGAGCGAGTGAGAGAGCGTGAGAGAGAAAAGAAAGAGTGCGACCAAGTGACAGAGACAGCCAAATCTAGTCACGGAGAGAGAGAGAGAGAGAGAGAGAGAGAAACCAAATGATGGTTTTGTCCTTTACCTGTAAGGTTTGTATGATGTGCCGTAAAAATGGGCTTAATTATCAGGAATTATGTTTGATTATATCTGTAGCGGTGAACAGAGGGGGCAGGATGAGATAAAAACGGAGCGGGAGAAAAAAAAAAAAAAAGAGAGCGAGTAATGAAAGCGAGCGGCGTCCCTTTTCAGCAGTAATGTCCACGAGGCCGCCCTTTGCTGTAATTACGGGTATCACAGAGACGTGCCGGTGGTTGCCAGCAAAACCCCTGTAATCACAAAATAAAGGAGCGTTTCTGGGGGTTTGTGCTGTCTGGAATCTTAATTAGACTGACGAGTTTCCTAAAGAGTTAACCTGCGAAATGCAGGAAGACCAGAAAACCATCATATCAGCGAGCGTTCGAGGGCTGGAAAAAAAAAACTTCTGAACAGTTTAATACGGAGCCTGTATGGTACGAATAAAAGAAAAATGAAAAAGACACAAAATTTCATATCGCAATACTTAGTTGCTGATATATCATCGTAATATTTTTTATTTCTGAATAGGAGGAGTCCTTGTTACTCCAAGCTTCTTCCATTGAAGAACAATGGAGGCCACAGTGTTCTGGACTGTAGATTTTCTTTGTATCCCTCCCCCGGATCCATCCATCGACCCGATCCTGTCTTGTTCTATAGACAGATCCCGTCACCCCGGTGGCCTGGTTTTTGCTGCGGGACCTTCTATAGACAGATGTGTACCTTTCCTAATCAGGTCCAATGAACAGTATTTACCACAAGCGGACTTAAAGAGAAACATCTCAAAGACGAATAACGGAAACGGGATTTCCCTGAGCTCCGTTCATCCATCCATGATCTATAGCGCTTAGCAAAGGCAGGGTCAGGTGGGGGTGGAGCTTATCCCAGTGATAATAAGGACAAAGGTGTGTTTCACACGTAGGGCTGACACAGAGACACCTCAATCACACTCCCATTCAAACTTATGGGAAATTTAGACACTTAAGATGGACGTTTTTGGGGGTGGGAGGATACTGGAGTACCAGGAAGAAACCCACAGACACGGGCAGAACAAACTCCACACGGGACCTTCTAGTTTGGGGTGGCGTGGCTCAGGGGGCAGGATGATCTCCTAGTGAGATGCTGAGAGCACCCAGTTCGTGCCTTTAGTCACAGGTAGCCATATTTACAGATTCCTGCAATAAATTACACTTAGACCGGTGACTGTAAGAGCCAAAGGTGGACTTTTCTTCCTCGTGATTCACTTTGGGATTGGGCTCCGGATCCTCAAGGTCAGTTCACTCAATTTGCGATAATAAAAAAAACAACTTTCCCCTTAACCCGTCGTGGTATTTTTGCCAAAGACGGGAATTGATTTTATTTTAGATAACATCCTCTGAGGCCGTTTGCTGCTCCAAACCAACACATCGGAGGTGAAATGGATTTGATTTGCCGAGTTCATTGAAAACTGTTTCGGGAGCTGAGC
>OMNV01026908.1:0-14240 GCA_900303265.1 Brotula barbata | reverse complement strand
GCTGCAACACCCCCACCACACACACACACACACACACACACGTCAGTCCCCCAGGTGAGAAATCTTGCCACGCTCTCCGGGTCTAATGAAATGCACTTTCCACCGACTAATTCAATGCTGTGTACTGCGAGGGTTTATGAATAAATTACTTTACTGACAAGACACCATGAAAATTAGGAAATAAACTGCCTCAACATTTTGGCACACACACACACACACACACAAACACACACACGCCCTTTCCAAGCTCGCGTCTTCTCGCTCCCTCTCCGTCTCCCTGGAGCGCGACAGGTTGGTTTGACACACATTAGGTATCAATAAGTTGATTAATCGGTTCATCTACACGGAAAGCTTGGATCAGATCTCTGGTGTGCCTCCCACTTTCTGAAAGTTTTCTTGAAGCTCAGACAAACACATGCTATCAGATGAGGTCCATTTTTGAAAGAAAGCGATGAAACCTGTGACTCGTACATACACAGCAGAGGAAAAGTGGATTTGAGCCAAATGAGAAACTTTATTAAGGCTTAAAATCATCGTGCAGCAGATTCAGAGTGAGTTCAGACTGTAAGGACTCCTGAGTTCCAGAACAGTCTCTGATCTATCACACACACTCAGCCTGTGGAACTTACTTTGACCTAGTTGCAACTCCTCGGGCTAAGTTAACACATTTCTTTGTTTTTTATTTGTGAAAACTGTATATTTATTTTTCTTTGTTTGAGCATTATAAAATCCATCACCAACACATTTGGTAACTCCGTCCCTCTATGAGGAAGAAGAATAAGTACAGGACTAGACTGGAGACAGAAAAGGACATGAGACTGTCCCTGTCCACCACTGGACTGGAAAAGAGACAGACTGTGTACACGCCCAAAAATCTCATAGGTAAGAAAATAAGTAAGTAAGTCTCAGTCCCTGCCTCCCCTCCTCCCTCCCAAACCTGAGGTCCACAGGTTGATTCGGTGTCCAAAAGAAAGGAGGTCCATGGGAAATCATAGGTTGAAAACCCCTGCCTTATGCCATAGCTATTAGCACACACCAAATACAGCGTTAGCTATAATGTACATTGAAATTTGATATGAATTTCCTCTTGGAGGACCCAATCTTGATAGACATCGGAGAAGACATCATACAATGCTGGACTTCAACGAGTCCACAAAACCTGCTGCCATCTATCCACTAATACCACTTCATCATTCGTTTTTGTGATTCTGGCCACTTCCTGACTGGTCAGCTCGAGCTAAAAATGACAAATCGACATCGACAACCCTGCTCACATTGTACTTGACGATGCCCAAATTGTTTTTACGACGTTTAGAAATGAACCAGGCCTCGTAGCATGTCTCGCATGATGCAAGCCGAGGTATTACAAGCATAAAGAAGCGACTCCTGTACTCCCTACGACAGTCGGGAGCAATAAAAATCGGACTAAAAATTGCACAACGTCCGCCTTTTGCAGTCAAGTATCGGACTGGATCCGATACTTGACTGCTCCCTCATTCACATTCACTTAGTTTATAGAAACACGGAGCAGCTGCCTTAACACAGTCGTACAGATGAGACTTTAAGAGGCAATCAGGGCCAGCAAGGTTGCAGAAAAGTTGGCAATTGTGGCTGACAGTCTTGGCAAGCGTCCCGCTGAAGTATCCTTGAGGATGACAGTGATTGCCTGCCAGCTGCCCTGCTCCCCTCTCCGCCTGCCAGAGGCCTGGCGTCAGGAACATTGATTGCGGTGCATTCTCCCTCAACAATACACCACCTTGTTGCCCCATTTACTGTTTGTCCTCCAAACTGCACCTATGCTTTTGCTGCTGTAATGACTCAATTTCGCCTCTGGCATCGCTGCCCCTCGGGGATCAATAAAGTTAATCTTATCTCCGCTCACCTTATCTTACACTGAATTCTAAACTCATTAAGGCGCACTGAAACTTTTGTCATAAGGGTGATGAATAGAAAGGTGGCACGTTGCCCAGCAAAACCTTATTTCTGGAGGCAGGAACAGCAATATGTTTGAAGACGTCCGCGGAGAATATCACCCTTTCCTGCTGTAAACAGAGGAGGTTTGAAGGTCCATCTGTCCGCGCTGATCAACCGGATTACATAACGTCTGTTTGAGGACGGCCTCCCTAATCTGATGCTGTTGACAGTTCCTTAACATATTATGACCTGGAGTCGTGATGTTCTTCTCCGGAGGGTCCAAACCACGTTCTAGTATGACAAATCTAGTATGACAATCTGAAGACTTAACTTCCATATTTCCCATCCCTCTCCTGAGATCAGGTATGTTGATGCCTCTGGGATCTTTACTGGCCAAATCTTCAGCGCTAGGACAGGTGTTGCATTCAGTTATTGTTTGTATTTATTGTTGTCTTTGTAATTTGTCTTTATCCTCTCCTACAGCTCCATGTGCACATCTGGCGTCCCTCTCTCATATAAGCAAACAGATTAAAGTAGATCAAATCAGCTCGGTTTGTTGTGGATCTTGATGGGCTAATAAAACTTCTACCCATCCACACATCCATCATCCGTGCTTCCCGTGGGACTGGAGCCCATGCCAGTAGTCACTGGGCGAAAGAAAGGTTACATCCTGGAAACGTCACAGTTTATTGCCAGACTCCCATTCACGCCTACGGGTGTCTAATTCACCTAAGATGCATGTCTTTGCAGGACGGAGGAAAGCGGAGTACACGGAGGAAATCCATACAGACACGGGGAGAACATGGAGACTCCACACGGAAAGGACCAGGGTCAGCCTGGACCGAGAACCCTCAGCCTTCCACCAATCCATGAAAATCAACAACGACAATCCAAAAAAGAGCATGAAATTCTAAATGAAACATGATAAATAAATAAATAAATGAATAACAGCGCATCAAATTTATTTGTGTGTTTGTCTATTAGCGAAGCACTCAATCAAAAAGAAGAGGAATAGAAGAAGAATGAAAGGTACTTTATCGATCCCCGTAGGGAAATGATTTCTCTGCATTTAACCTATTCCACTATGAGGAGCAGCACTCACACACACACACACACACTAGTGCCTGGGGACCAACTCCAGATCTTCCTCTTAATGCCTTGGTCAAGGGCAACGGCATGAGTGATTAACCTACATCCACGTTTTTGTGGTTGGGGGAAACCGGAGCACCCTGAGGAAACCCAGGCAGACACGGGGGGAACGGGGAAACTCCACACGGAAAGGCCAGGGGATTCGAACCCACGACCTTCTTTCTGTGAGGCAACAGTGCTAAAATCTAAACCACCGTGCTGCTCAAAAAAAGGGATAAAGTGAAAGAAACTCACAACCAAATTCGTGTTTACTTAGACGAGCTCTGTAATGACTTTTTACCTGTACGATATTTTCAGTTTTATTAAACAGATTTTTTTTTCTCTATTTATTTTGGATTGGAGACAATGGACGGATCATTAACTTCACTCGGCTCCATTGTTTTCTTCACTGTCTGTTGCCCGGAGCATGTTCACAATTGGACCATCACGTACGTTTAGTGTATTTTTTCTGTAAAATTCAAAACAATAAGCTGAAAACTTTTATAAATTGTCAAACAAAAGCGAATGTTTTCCTCTTTCCGCTCTGATCGCTCTCTTTATGAACTTAATATTCTCCGGCTTTGTTTCGGTGTGCTCGTTGCAGTAATGAGTCAAATTACCGTCCCACACTCACAATCATACGTGCACACAAACACACACACGCACAGACGCACGACCTGATACACACTTTGACTCAGCCCGTCACTGAGACTGTTGTGCTTTAGGGCGTTAATCTTCAGCCGCGGTTCAGCTGAATGTTGACCTGCTGTCTTGGACCGGGCTAATCTCACACCTCCAGCCTCAGAAAAAAAGAGTCAACACTGTCTGCTTCCTTCATTCACCTCGTTGGCTACCTGACACGGGGCTGTCTGGCCTGAAGCTTAAAGGCCTTAATGAGCACGGGGCCTTGTTAGCGCCGTGTGGATGGCGAGAGACAAATGAGCTTGTTAAGCCCAGGCTATGCAGACTCTTAATTAGTCTTTAGTTGGACTATTTGATCGTACAATCGTCCTTTGTTTGTGTATGGGAGAAACAACATGCTCGTAGCTTCTTTTAACAAAGTAACGAAAGACGTAAAGTCTCACGTAGGAGAGGAACCTTCCAAAACAGGGACTCAAGGGACGCCGAGGTCACAAAGGCACGTTTTGGGATTGAAACAGGCAGGAAGTGGAGGGCCCACACAGACACTCACTCAGCTGAGACTTGGGCCGTTGGGCGGGGGATACGATACGGCCCAGGGCAAGGAGGAGAACGATCTCATCTTGGAGGAGGCACCAAACAGCAGGATGGTTCTGGTTCTGTCGCCATCGGCAACAGAACCAGATGCTGAAAGCACTGGCAGAGAACAGGAGCAGCTACTTAACATCGCTCAAGACTGGAAGCTGAAAGGCGACCTTGATGAGCCACTCAAGTTGTTCAACTTAAAAATGCATTCAAAGATGGAGTGTTAGCCTCTCAGATCTGTGTGTGTGTGTGTGTGTGTGTGTGTTTAAATATTTGGCAGGAGCACAAAAAGACATCATCCCATCAATTGGGTATAAGTGTAAGCTGCTGGTGCTAATATACGTTAGCCTTGAACGTGTTGGCCCAGAACGATCCAGTCTCTGTAAGTAAAACAACACGCCTGATCTGAACGTCCGTGTTCGTGTGTGCATGATTAAAAAAAAAACATAAAAAACAGCTTGTTCCGTGATTACTGCTCCATAAACCCATTAGTACTGTATTTAGTTCTGTACCCACTTATGATGACAAAAACATTCTGAAATGTTTTTTTCCCCCTCTCTTACACACTTTAATTAGACACAAAGCTCTTTAAAAACATGTTTTTTAATAGGAAACAATTAAAACTAGGAGTATGTACGGAATCCTGCTGCTGGGTGGCAATAGGAAGAAAAAAAAAGGAAAAAAAAAAACAAGAATTCTCCCCGTTTATGATGATGAAGAGTAAATTTCCCTCCGGAAACAAATTCACAACAACACACAGAATCCTTGCAGCCATTTCCGAACTCTTTCACAGTCCACCAGCCTACACATTCAAATCTCTCACCGCCACCTGCTGTAAGAACAAACGTCAGCTGAACCAGAAAATGAAATGAAAATTATGGATTTTTTTTTATTTTATTTTATTCTTAATTTTAACCAAAACAGCAATGCCAAAGTTTAATGATGCATTCACGTTGGAATAAACACACCAATGGATTTTTATGATTGTTTTTTTCAATAGAATTCTTTGTTTTTGAGCAGTCAATTTGTTGTTTATCTACTTTTTAACTCGCAACAGATCTGGGAGTGATCAAGGTGATCGTGTCGAACAAGACGCACTGAATATTCAGCACGAACAGAGGCATGAGAGTAAAGGCCCTCATCAACAAACGCCTACAGACCACCTGGAGGATACAACTACCGAACGCAGCAGAGACAAAACGTCTACGGAGGGAAACGGGACAGGAGAGGACTCGGGTCAAGATCAGGAGGAGAGAGCGGTGCCGGATAGGACACAAACTGAAACAATGAGAGTGATGCAAAAAGGCCACGGAATGGAGAGATGGAGGAGTTGGGAAGGAAGTGGAAGAAGCAGCCTGGATCAGAGAAACATCATGGAGGGCCTGATCCATGTGGACTCGTAGCCTCCATAAGGATTCATAAAGGAGGTTGGACACGGACGTTCATCATTCATCGGTGTCCCTGTGTTTCATACTGCAAACATGATAAGAAATGTGCCTGAACTGAGGACGGGTACGAGAACCGCTCCTGAATTGGGACCGGTTCCTGATTGATCGAAACCAAAATACCAATAAGATCCTGGGCAGTCGGTGCTTCGACTGTATTCCCACCCCTCCCCCATTCACTTTCATACTAATTATGTACAGTAGACAGGATCACAGGAAGAATAGGGCAGATAGAGGGGACGACATTAACCAATGGTGGGAATCAAACCTGTGCTGTTGCCGTATGTGGCACGCACTTCATGCAACCCACCGGGACACATTCTAAAATTGTCTGGGTTTATTCTTTTTAATATACGATGATGTTGCAGTCGGAAATGTGGGGTTTACTTTCCTCAAAAACATCGCCAACAGTGAGTGAGAGAAAGAGAGAAAAATAAAGAGAGCTAGAGAGAGAGAGAGAGGTATGAATGAATTACTTTTGACGAAGAAGTACCAAAAGTGCCCGTATTGGTATCGATCACGTCCAACCGCCGGACTCAACTTGAAGTTTCATTTGTGAGCAGCATCATGGAGGTAAACATACAAATGGAGCTTTACTTCCTTCCTTCCTTCCTTCCTTCCAAAGTTGGTGCTTACGTTTGAAATTAAAGTGTAGCTTGAAACAAATGAGCTTCTATGGCAGCACAGCGGCGTCCGCTCCTGCGGTCTCCAGTTTGAGTCCGCCAGTCGGCTGGCTGTAATTGGTCGATGGAGTCCGAGGCGATCGCGGAGACCTCTCTAACACGCTCATTAGCATCGGGCTCTGTGTCTACTGCACACAGACGGTGCACCCCTGTTGTTAACTTCTCGCTCTCTCTCCCTCTCTCTCTTCGTTTTGAACGTTAATTAGATTTTTGTCATTGAACGCCTCCAAGTTGACAACAATGGTCGTTGATCGCCGAGATCATTTCGACTAACTGACGTCTTGTCTGATGAGGTTCTCTTCCAGTTGTTGACTCAAAGGTTTTTGAAAATGTGTTCCGACAGTTTGGCATCATCTTTTGAACTTACATGCAAGTTATCTCATCCTCTCTCCTTGGAAACAGCATCCGTTTGCGATAAAGCCCGAGTCGGCATTATAAGCGAGCCCAGCTCATTGATTAACAAATCCTCGTTTTCACCACCAAGTCTCAGAGGATTTTACAGAGGAAGATAAAGCCGACAAAAACAACCCGGCTATAATTAACAATTAATTCTAAAACAACTTGAAACATCTTGTTAAAAAGACACAACAAGCCCTCCAAACCCCAGCTAATCAAGGAGCGGTCATGTGGCTCCACGCACCCTCGACCTTCCAACAAACACCAAGTCAGCTACGTTTACACAAGTCGGACTGATAACTTACTCACACGGAGCGTTCTGCGTGTAGACGAGCCCGAATGTAAAGTGGACAATCTGATCCCACAATGAGGTCTTAGTCACATGACCCTCAGTCACTGATTTGTCTGTAGCGTTTAAAGGCTCATTTATGCTCTACGTTAAATACAGAATACTAACACGGACTCTGCGTTTTTTTTCATCCGTGTGTGTGTGTGTGTGCACTTTGTCTGAAAACTTACAGATACGGACAATATGGAGCGGTACCACCGGTAAACATGGAGGTCGGGCATTGTAGCCAGTAGTTCAAGCTGGACCAGCGAGACACGAAGAAGAATTCTCCGCCCACACGTCACAAAGTATTAAATGACGTCACCGAGCATCGGCGTCCACCGTGATGCCTCTTTCATTCTCAAGATCTCCTCCACTGTCACCATGTTTGACTCTGACCTGCCCTCTTTTGGATGCACTGCTTAACATCCATGCAAACGTAAAGGATGCGCGGAAGTACGAGGACAGTGACCGGTGCATCGTTTGAAATGGACGTATTCATGAATTCATAAATGAGCCTTAAGAGCGCGCTCAACGTTTGTAAATTTCATGAGCACGTGTCAACATTTATGAACAAATTTGTACGAATTCCACTCATTGCGCACATTTGTTCACATGCACCGATTACGATGAAACGAGTCTGTCGGCAGGTTTGATGAGCGAGGCCCGGTGTCTTCGTTTGATGTTATCTCAGACGGCGACTCCTGTTCTTTTGGCAACTTTCAGTCTGGAAAGACTGAAAGATGTCTGCAGATGTCTGCATTGTTCATCCCTCCCTGTGTCACAGTAAGAACAAGTTAGCACGCATCTACCCTGCCAAAGTGTCCTTGGGCAACACACTGAGTCTGTAGCAGCTCCACAGGAGCGTCCGAGTGACAGAAGATGACCTTGGACGGAGCGTGTTAACAGCATCCACATCTTTCATCCTGCGGCTCGGCCAAAGGAAAAAAAGAATGGCAGTAAATAAAATCATTTCCTCCACCTTAAGAACCGTCGAAGATAATGGGAGAAAAAGCAATTATCAGAATAAAAGACGATAATTATTGGAAATCTTGATCAGACAAGGAGACAGCAATCAGCACGGGGACATCTCCGGTCCGTGTCTGAGGGATTTCATTCATGTCTGTATTATTCTGATAACAGTCTGCAAAAATCCAACTAATTTTCTGTTAAAAAGGAAAAGAAGTCCTTTGTTATTAATTATTTTGAAAGCCATAGCTTGTATTATATCAATGTACTTTCTGCTGCTCTACTCTCATTATATTCACGCAGCTTTCACTCGAAAACTTGGGGCAATTAACACGGCGGACCGGGTACAATCAGAGCCTTCCTGCGTGCGGCATCGACTCTGCTGTTAATTTATCATCTGGCCAAATACAACTTTCACTTTTTATCAACTTTTGCACACTGACCGCATAATAAAACATCATCGTCAGCATACGGGAGTGGAGGGGAAACAAACCAAACTGCAGACTCATCACATTGCATAGCAGTTTTCAGGTTGACTTTGCAGCGAAGTCGCCCAAAATCTGTCATTATTCCGTAACGAATGAGCGAGTGAATCAACGCTCTTGGACTCAAATGATGACTTTTGAACGGAGCGTCACTTTCAGGTGTCTGTTTATACTCGATGAGATTTTAAAATAGTTTCAACGTCTCCGGCTGCAGAAAAAACAGCAGGAAACTCTCACGAGGGAGTAAAATGTTATGAAAAGGCTCAAATGTATTGGAATGAAAAATTTGAAAATTTGGAAAAAGACTGCAAAAGATGAAGAGCTGTTTCACAAATATTCCAAAAGGCTCAGAAAGAAAATATATTTGAACAGATTTAGGGATGCGTTGGCAAATAGTAAGTCAGATAAAATAATAACGGTCCATTAACGTCAAAATCCGGACGGTTCCACCGACATTTAGATCACCGACTGTATGTTCACACTTTGAGCCGTCCCCGTCCCCGTCCTCTTCCTCATCCTGGTGGTTAATCCGCAGCCCGTCTGATTAATAAATTATATATCAAATTAAATAATTGATAATGAGACTCCATTAACATTTTCATGGTTAATTGATAAAGCAATTAGCCATCTGGTGATGAGGAGAGTCGCTGAAAACATGCTGACTGCTCTCACCCACACACACACACACACACACACAGACAAAGATCACAGGACACATACACAGCTGTCGCCGTCACACAAGGCTATTTTAGATGACGGGCGTGTGTGTGTGTACGTAAATCGTACCGTGTTTCAATGTTGTCCCTGAAAACAGACTGCCTCTATTTGTTTGTACAGTTACACTTCAAAATAAAGCTTCACTGCGCGTTTGATTGTTGACCCAGTAAGATAAGAGCCTGTCTTTGTGTGTGTGTTTGTGTGTGAGAGAGAGAGGTAGAGCCATCTGTTCTCCCAGTGTGAGGGCCCTTGTGTTTCAGGACAGATGAACTTGAATGAGCGGTGCCGTTTGTTCACCTGTGACCGAACCGTCCGCCTGCAGTATTTAACACTGACAACAGTAAATGTCACCCAATGTCTCCCGCCTGCATCGTTGTGCGTTGTTCTGTTTCTTAACTGGCCTTTATTAAAGATCATTATATTTTTCCTGGTGTTTTAAGAGGCTGGAGGGGGGGCTTATGAAAAACCATAATGGCTACGAGCTGCTTTTAACGCCGTCGACGGTCGATATAAAATGGCTGTGTGTGTGTCTGAACGTGCACGTGTGTGTGTGTGTGTGTGTGTCTGTGTGTGTGTGTTGAGGAATATTTTTAAAGTCTGCTGTCCACAGGGTGGATGGGAGGTGCAGAGAGACTTCACACCCACCGACACTGAGAACTTGGCCTGGTCTCTACGTCTCCAAAAAGCGTCCGTGTTTCCAGATGGTCAGTTGAGGCGTTTTTCACACGTGAATCTTTACCAACAAAAGCACGCCGGTGCCTCACCCCGGCGGCTACACGGCAGTGAAGGAGCAGCAGCGGCGAGGCTTCGTGGCTGGACAGGATGTTTTTGTCTTCCACGTGAGAAGCGTCGCTGCTTTCAGGCAGAGCAGCAGGATCCAGGATAGTGGGAAAATTAGACACCTTGCCAATTTTTAAAGAGACAAGAAACGTGCGAGTCCTGTGACCTTTTAACCTTGGGCGCCGATCTGAGACGTGTTCCAGAACTTTCAGACACAAAAGAAGGACATCTTACAAGGCTTAAGTGTGGTCTGAAGTCTTTTCTTCTTCCCCATCCCCGACACGGATGGCTGTGTTTTTTTGTTTTTTTTTGTTACTTCCCCTGTCACGTCTCTGCATTTCTTGAGTAAACAAAGACATTTCTCTCCGTCCCCACTCTGATTTAGTGGACTAATGGATCATCCGTGTACTCTTTGCATTCTTTTTATTGTCAAATAAAGCTACACCCACAGCCGGCTGGTGTGTCTCTGCTGCCCCTGGTAACAGGTGGCTCATGACCATCCCGGTCCCGTTATAGGGCAGCATCGATCCGCTTTAAGACTGCCATGTTCGGCGTGGGTCTACATTGGTTCATCGCGGCTGTGTTTGAGGTACACCGGGGACTGTAAAACGTTCATGTTTTGAAAATCAGCTGATAAACCCTAAAGGCTGCGATGTACTTGGACATAAAGGGACCAAAACATTACACCAGATCTAAAATCAGTCGGACTTTGTGTCTATGAAAGAATCCACTCCTGATGCGTTTGAATTGAAAAACCCCGCAGATGTTTTTTCTCTGAATTTTATCCCCTCTCACCTCTAATTAGCAACCGGCATCCTCACCTTCATCCCAATGTGTTTCTCCATCGTACCTGGCAGCCATAAACCACATGGACTGACACAGAGACCAGGAGAGGGAAAATCTACCACATCCTGTCACTCAGACACTCACTCAACAGATTTCTATCAAACAGCTTCAGCCTTGAACTGATTTGTTGATATGTGATGCTGTGTCCTCCAGGATTGGTCCCTGTCCCTGTGTGTATCCCTGTCCAGGTCTAGGTCCGGCCAGGGACAACAAATGAAAAATTTGGCTAAATCTGGCATATTTATTCATAGTCAATAAGCGGTGCTGTTGCTGAATAACCCAAATAAATGAATAAAAACAGGTCGTCGGTCTTGATTGGGTTCCGGTCGTGATCGGGCCTTTGATGACTTCCTCCTGGTTTCTAAGGCGACTTCTAAATTACTTGGGATGACTTTTGTTTTGAGTTGTGGCCTTTCTACCTGGAAGGAATATCAGGCTGATGGATGACCGGCTAGAAAAGCTAAAGTTGTTCTAATTTATCTCTAATGATAACTTTGACAATTATTAATTTCTCCGTCAGCTTTCCTTGCAGTGACCCTGAGCTCGCCGCCGCCCTGACGTCCGCTCCCCCCTCTCCTCTGTCGTTTCTCCTGCTCCTTGTTCCTCAATTTCTATTCTTGGTCTCGTCTTCATCCATCTTCCTCCCCTGTCTAGATACTCCTCCTCCTCCTCCTCCTCGTCTCCTTATTTTGGTTTATCCTTTCACTTCGCCCTCTGTGTTTTCTGCTTTATTTCCCCTCCTTGTTTCTCGTGTGATTGACAATAAGTACATTAATTAACGTACACTGCCTGTAGTATTCCATCTTTTACTCCTTTCTAAATCTACTCCACTACATCTAGGAGAGAAAGGCTGCGATTTTCTCCACTATAACTCTGTCAGCCGTAGTTGTAGTAGCAACAAAACACTTGCAATACAGCAGAGAGTAACTAGAGTACTGCTGTCGTGGGGTAAAACCCTCGTACCGCCGAGTCTCGTCTTAAATGGAAACAATCGCGTTACACAGCAGAGGAGATTGCTGAGCTAATGTAACCTGGAAAGGAGCTTGTAAGATCTCAAACGATCCCTCAAACCTGACACGTCAGCATGGAGAGACCTTGTATCTCATTTTTTCTACACGTGTTGTGTAGAAAAGTCTATATTTACAATTTCGTGATGAATTGTCATATGCAAAGTACGATGGTTCCACACAAGCAGGGACAGACCGATATTGAATTTTTGGGCCTGATGCCAATATCCGGGGAGAGAGAGAGAGAGAACGAGGGAACTTCAGTAATTAGTTCATATAAATAACTATAAATTTTTAAAAAAACACGGAAAATGAAAAAAAATACATACATATCACTATAAACATCATATACATATCACTTTCTTTTTCTGACTCACAAAAGTATACATCAGCAGATACCGGCGTTGTTATCAAAGTATCTGATAGGCCAATATAAAAACTGATATACTAGTCGGGCCCTATTCAAGTACTTTTACTGCATATATTTACTTCAGTACGAGACTTTTGTTTCCACTGTGGTGTTTTCACTTCATCGCTTTCGTAAAGCGTTCCCCGTTCTCCTCATCTCTCCTCTTCCCTTCCCGTTTCCTCTCTCATTTCCTGGCTTTTCCTTATTTCCTCCCCTCTCCACACGTTATCCAATATTTCCCTTGTTTCCTCTCCTATCCTCTCCAGGCAGCCAATTAATCTTGCCCGGTGTTAATTCCTCATGAGTGCCATTTAGTGACAGCTCAGTGGGAGGATCCATAAGGATTTAATGTGTTTATTAAAAGTTTGACTGCTGGTCGATGGAGACTTCTCATTTCCCAGCAGCTTTCTCTCTCTCTCTCTCTGTCTTTGCCAGCAGGACTCTGCAGTGTGTCTGCGTGTGTGTGTGTGTGTGCGTGCACGTGTTCCTCAGGGTAAGCAGATAAATATCAATATTTGTGACATGTTATGTGCCTGATTTGATTCAGTGACGCAGCACTTCAACAGCTGCTGTGCGTCGGAGCTCATCGTCTTGTTTTGTTTTTGACATCTCCCCTTATGATCGTATTAAAGGGGTTTTCATCGCTGCACAACAGTACATAACGTTAATGGTGTTCGTGACGATATCAGCTGATGAGTTTGGGGGTCATTGAGGACATCATGGTGGTAGTGTTTTCAACAATACATAAAATATTTGACACATTTGGAACGCATGTATAAAAATTTGTAAAAAAAACACAGTAACAACCAGAGGACACCCACAATTTGGTACGGCTCAGGAGAATTAGGATTATTCTGGATCACGGCTTGACTTGATGTAATGTTCATCAGAAGCCAAACGGTAACATCCATGCATGCGTTCTCTGTTCTGATTGAGGGTCTCGGGGGATGGGGTGGGGGGACTGGAGTTAAATTAGCACCCAGACTGGGCTTGAACGATCGGCTCTGCAACAGGCGACTCGGAGGCCTTAAGGTCTCTGGGATCTTTAGGTGGTCTATGCCTGCACAAAAGTCATGAAAGGTTCAACACGACGACTTTTCGTTTATGGATTCAAACCCTGGACGATTATCACAATATGACCTTTTTTTGTCCAAATAGTGCAGGTTTAATTTTGATTGTGTGAGCCAAACCATTAATACGTCATTTTAATGTTGACTTTCTGAATTTTCTTTGGAAATAAAAACTTCACTTTGTTTTTGCACTCTACCAACGACTTAGTTTGCTTCCGAGTTCCGCAACTGCCGAATTAATTATAAGTGCACGGTGACTAATGATGCCCTTTGGTCATGATTCATTAATCCCTCACTGTGCAGTGGAGGTTGTGGTCTCGCGTGACTCCTCACTTCATTTCAGTGCTGAACTCGAGCCAAGAACAAAAGCTGGCGGGAGCTCTTTGTCAGGGAGAAGCAAAAAAAAAAAAAAAAAGATGTGTTTGTGTTTTTTCCACACAGTTCAGGTTTGCTGGCAAGAACGGAGTTGATGGACAACATCATCTATGGCTGTTACTCCGAGGCCACAGGGCGACGACAGGGAGAGAGGAGGTGATGTACAATGCACTCAGAAACTACTCAGTCCCCTTCACTTTGTACACATTTTGTTAGCTTACAGCTTCAATATGAAATGGTTTAAATATTTTTTTTGTCACCAATCTTCACACAATAGAGATTACAGAAATATACAGCAGAAATTCCCCACCCTCTCTCAAAAAAAGAGAAATCTTTTAAAAAAATGCAAATAAAAAAATTGACTTGATTCTGCTTTATTGTGATACAGCGGTACAGTGAAGACACAGACAGAAAGGACAGGGCAGAGAGAGAAGAAGAAGGAGAAGAAGAACGTACTTTCGGGG
>OMNV01026892.1:0-13305 GCA_900303265.1 Brotula barbata | reverse complement strand
GATCGCGCCCCTTGGTTCTAATCGCTCCCCTCCGTTCTGATTACTCCCTTTGGTTCTAATCGCTCCTTTCGGTTCTACTCGCGCCCCTTGGTTCTAATCGATCCCTTCGGTTCTAATCGCTCCCCTCAGTTCTGATTACTCCCCTTGGTTCTAATCGCTCCCCTTGGTTCTAATCGCTCCCTTTGGTTCTAATCGCTCCCCTCGGTTCTGATTACCCCCCTTGGTTCTAATCGCTCCCTTCGGTTCTAATCGCTCCCCTTGGTTCTGATTACTCCCCCTGGTTCTAATCGCTCCCTACAGTTCTAATCGCTCCCTTCGGTTCTAATCGCTCCCCTTGGTTCTAATCGCTCCCTTCGGTTCCAGTCGCTCCCCTCGGTTCTGATTACTCCCCTTGGTTCTAATCACTCCCTTCGGTTCTAATCACTCCCTTCGGTTCTAATAGCTCCCCGCAGTTCTGATCGCTCTCCTTGGTTCTACTCTGGGAGAACCCTTTTTTGCTTCTTGTTTTTAGTTGACACTACTTTTTTTACAGCATCAAGTATGAGTTTTTTGTTTGTTTTGTTTGGTTATGGGTTCTATTGGTTCCTGTAGTAACGCCCCTGGAACTCGGTTCAAACAAAGGTAATTCTTTCTCCAAGAAACTTAATTTTTCCTTCTTTTGGGAGTTTTTGGGGCATTTTCTGATTCTAATTACCACAGGATAGAAGATAACACTCAATTTAAGATGAGCTGGGATTCAAAGGGTGTTGTACCTCTGCGTCACCAATGGGTACTGGACATGGACATTTCTTATTTTGTGTACCTGAAGGTTCACAAAATGTATGAAACATATCCTAATATGGATGAATGAGGCCCATTGTCTCTCTGCTTGCATGCAGAATGTTTTAACTCTAATCAAACTATGATTTGTCCCTGACGAAACACGCCTGTGCCACACCCCCAGCTAACCAGGTCCCTCCCACTTTCTGACTAACTGTCAATAAGTCATCGGCGATCTGGTCCGTCATTCTGTCAAAGTGTCTTTGGGGTTTGTCACGGTACGTTGTTTTGAGAGGGACAGATTTTAATCTCTTGTGTGATTTGCTCTCTCGTCTTTTCATGTCTGAGTCCTTCAGAACACTTTTGCTCATGTGTTTTTGGTGTACAGGCTTTCGTCAAAACTTCCATCTTTAATTTGCTTTCCTCAGTGTCTTCAGGGCTCCGGCTCAGATAAAAGCAGACAACAACAACGACAACAATAAGATCATAGCGGTCCAAATAACAACCAGTCTGGACTTACTGATCCTCCACAACACGCCTCCTTCAGGGTTAAGTTAACTTTATTGGGGTCAAGATCAGATGATACTAAACGTTAGTGGCCTCGTTTACGTCTAGTGTTAAAATATACGGCCCTATTTAGATGATCTTTAGACGCCCTGTGCTTTGGGGCGTGGCCAAGTCAATTTTCCTATTTATGCGGTGTGTAAATTGTGGACAAAGAGGAAGGATGAGCTTTGATAGACAACAAGCCTGCATACTGAGATCCAATCACCACACCAGGATGTAAGGCGTAAAAGTCTGACTGGAAACACGTTTGGTTTCTTTTTGTCCCTGTTTTGTCTGCTTTTATCTGAGAAACTGCACTCTGGGACGGGGGTTTGTCCTCAGAAATGTCTCTAATAATGTCCCCACTCTGTCCCAAGTGTTACTTAGCTGGTGTTGGGCCTTTTCCTACTGCTGGTGATGGTGCCAAACTGTCTGGATCTGGATGGGGGGGAGGGGGTTGATGATTGACAGGGCGCCTGATTAATTTCTGTTTGTCTGTCCGTCAGACATGTCTGAGATGGAGTCCTACCATTCTTATTCCCCCCCGGAGGAGAGGAGGTCCCGCCAGTCAGACCTGTCCTCCCACTCGTCGAACGAAAGAGACAACCCTAGGTAGGACAGACGAGGACACCGAGTGGACAAAATAACAGAGACCCCGCATGACATCATCTGATACTGATGTGACGTGTGTGTACGCTGTTATTTTGGACCAACTTCCTCTTTATTAGAGCTGACATTCCAAATCAACACATCACTTCCTTTCTCTTATCTCTTGTCTCAATCGTGTGTGTGCGCGTGTGCATGTGTGTGTGTGTGTGAGACAGGGATGAGCCAATTCGAACAGCCAAAGTGTCAGCCATGGATTCTCCGTTCAGAGTTCCTGAAGAACCTCAGGCCTCGCCCGAGCTGGACAAAAACCTTCCACACATCGAGGAGCCCGCAGGTGATCACACGATCCACAGCCCACGTCTGTTCACCAACACAACACGGAGGGAAAAGAGGCGAAAACCTCTAAGCTATGGATTCTAAACGGTTATGGTTTAGAAACAGATGTTCCTTCGTGTTCGCGTTGATGCGTTATGGATTTGGCGCGTTCGTGATGATGATGACAATGAAGATTCATTCAAAAAGACAAAGATCTGATTTATCATTACAATCAGAGAGAGAGAGAGAGAAAGAAGAAGATCAGATCAGATAACCAACTTTGTTATGACAGATGACAAAACAGCAGCATTACATCAAATTAAAAAGTAAACTTTTCAAACTTTTATTACATATAGAGTTTTAGGATCGATTCAAAGCTGCCACGTTGTCAGATCCCGAGTTCAATATTGTCAGGATGATCCAAAACCATCCAGATTAATCAGTCATAATCCCATCAGGTCTAAAGTTATTGATATTTCTGAGACAGGGACAATATCTAACTCATATTCAGACTCAGTCAGACAGACGACCTGAGATCGTTATTAGTGGAAATGAAGTCAGATTACCTGGATTACAGCCAATTTAGTTCATCGACGTTAATAAAGACACAGCAAAGTTGGCTTAATAGATATGCTGTGATGTCACAAAAATGTCTGACAAAAAAAGATCATCTCTGCAGATTTTCAGACGCTCCTCTTTTGTTCATGCAGGTGCTGTAACAACCACGCCCAAGATTCTCCTCAGACCGAGTCCAGAAGATGAAAAGATGTATGGGTGAGCTGTCTGTCCCTCCATTTTTATACAGAGAATTATGGAGTGCTACATCTGAACTGGCAATAATTTAAGTATATATAATGGGGCTCCACATGTTGGTATGAATTTATATTTACAAAATAATCTATCCATTGCAAATGTGTGAAGAATCGACTCCTATCAAACGAAGTTTCATTGTCTTCACATTGCATTGTTCTAAGGTTATTCAGGTGAGATACCACTATCCATCTACATTTGGAATTAACAATAATGATAATTACTACTAATAAGAAGAAGAAGAATTTAGGGTTGGATTGTGTCATGGCCTTAACACAAGCTTCACCAAAGCATAAATACAACTTTGTGTTTTAGCTCGTAGGACTCAGTGTCTCATAAGATAACTTTTCTCATAATTACTGGATAAATTTTCACATAATTATGGGATAACTTTTCTTGTAATTTTGATTTAAGATAAATTATCTAGACAAATAGTCAATAAATGCAACGTAAACTTGGCAAGTTAAAGCTGTTTAACACCGGTGCATTACAAAGTGCTGCACGGATTTGCGGAATGTCCGTTGTGTTTTATTATCTGACAGAATACGCTCATCAACAAAGGGGATTCCCTTTGTTGAAAGACGCCAACAGACGTAAAATACCCAGATTAGAAGAGGTGTGCGTAATTACACAGCGCAGATGGATTTTGGGATTTCATCAATTCAAATATATCCTACCAACAGTGTAAATGTCATATAATAGTCGGTACAATTCCCCTTTACCTCCATTTAACAGAGAACTGGACACATTTCACCAAACACCACTACGCACAACATGTTTATTTGTGTGATCACGATCAGAGCACCCTGCATATCTACTGAGAGTTAAATAATCCCATAACGGGATTAACCTGATCAGAGGTGTTTATTTATGGTCTTAATCGCATCATCAATTTGTCGTATTATGTGCATGACAAATAGCTATTGGCTACGTTTACATGGACGCCCCCTCTCTGTTATCTTGTAATCATCAGATACTGAGTGTCAATGCGCTTTGTACAAAAATGACTCAGAGGGGTTTTAACTTTAAAGGGAGCGACTGGATGACGTAGGTGAAGGTGAACGTAGTCTCCCTTCACTTAGCGAGACCCTTCTGCCTGCGAGCTCAAATCTTTTTCTAAACGTGGCCGCCAGCTCTTTGCCGCAGCGCCCCCTGCTGGTACCATGTGGGTAAACGTCTCTCTGTCCGCAGGCCCAACACAGTGATGGTGAGTTTCCAGAAAGGGGACAGCGTTGGGCTGAGGCTGGCAGGAGGAAACGATGTCGGCATTTTTATCGCTGGGGTTCAAGAAGGGAGTCCTGCTGAGGAGGAGGGCCTACGCATCGGAGACCAGATCCTAAAGGTAGCAGGTCCAAACGTGGCTCGGTTCTACACAGGAACACACAAACCTTCAGATTTCTTCCGATTTCTCTCCGCTAACAACAAGTAGTCAATTTGATGTCATTCATTTATATGATTCTCATTCTTATGATGTCATCTGGGGTCATCATTTCTTCTCCTTTATCTCACGATGGCTGTCTTCAACAGGATAAAAGGCCCAAATATTACCAGGACAGACTGAATTTACCATACAAAAGTTCATAAAACAATCATCTAATAAGTATAGTGGTCTGAGATAAAAATGAATCCTTTATCTCTCTTCTATCATTTCTATCTAGATGATTGTGCAGCCTCGTTTTATGAATTATCAGTGTTCATAACTGCCGTGATTTTAAATTTCCTGCTAATAGGACAGATTTTAGAGGAAAAGTTCTGTGAATCTGCCGCCACACAGACAAACAGCCGTGATTCTCTGGTGTCCTGCAGGTGAACAACATGGATTTTCAAGGTCTTGTGAGGGAGGAAGCCGTGCTCTTCCTGCTGGAGATTCCCAAAGGAGAGGAAGTCACCATCCTGGCACAGAGCAAACCTGACGGTAACAGATTCTCCCTCTACGAGCTCATTTATCAACAATATGTGTGTTGTGTGTTTTTGGGGGGATTCCTTGATGGAGGGTTCCGACAACACTGACAGTGAAGACACAAAGATATTACATTAAATTCACACTCAGCCAATCAAAAACATACAAACATGGACATGAAATTATGTATTGGTTTATTTTTGGTATTTGTTTTGTTTTTGTAGCTTTTTAAGGAGTTGAACAACCCACGATACAATGTTTTTGTTTCCCGTGATGCTTTGCCACCCAAACAGGAGAGAGAGAGTCAAACATGAAGAGAGACACGCGCAAGGAGACAAGGAGATGGTCTCTGTCTCTGGCTCTCTCTCTGTGTCTCTCTCTCTCTCTTTCTCTCTCTGTCTCTCTCTCATTCTTTCTGTCTCTCTGTCTCTCCCTCTCTCTCTCTGTCTCTCTCTCTCTTTCTCTCTCTCTCTCATTCGTTCTGTCTCTCTCTCTCTCTCTCTCTCTCTCTCTCTCTCCCTCTCTCTCTCTCTCCCTCTCCCTCTCTCTCTCTCCCTCCCTGTTGAATGATGAGATACCAGCTTGGTTCCCTCAGGCTTTTAGACCAGATAAGACTTGTTCGCACACACACACACACACACACACATACACACAGAATGAGAGAGAGTCAGAGAGAGAGAGCACATACTGTGTGTTATGTAATGAGTTGTGTATTTGACCCGTTCAGCTTGGGGCCATGCAAGAAAAAATTAAAAATTAAAAAAAATTTAAAAATGACTTGAGCCTTTGTGAGGAAAAATTCCGTCTATCTCAAAACGGCTGATAAAGAGCCAACATGACGTCAGGAATGAGACTCTTCACAGTCAAAGGTTTGGGGTTAAGGGGCGAGCCGCAGCTAATTAAGATAAGGAGGGATTTAGGATGAGTTTGAATTCATGCCTAAGTGAAAAGTTTGGGGTTTTTTTATGTTCATCAATGTTGAATTAAATTTTGTTTTAGTAGATATAGAAAATGGATGGATGCATGTTTGTTGTTGGGATTTTTCATTAATTTGTTGTTGAGGAGCCCCACCCCTCAGATTAATATGGATTTTTGGTTCGAGGTGTGCTGTGTGTGTGTGTGTGTGTGTGTGTGTGTGTGTGTGTGTGTGTGTGTGCGCTCTATGTGTGTGCTCATCAAAAACGAAACCATCAGGGTTCATCCTCAGGGGACAGTAAATATCTGTTGTATGTTTTTATGGCCGTCTGCAGCACCTTTGTAGTTGAGATCTTGTTCTGGATCAGGTGCGTAAAAAGGTCATCATGATCTCTGAACCTGCTGGTTACACTCTGGAGGTCAGTCCCAGTAAATCCTGTTCAGGGCCCCCTGGTGATGGCTGGACTGTAGAGCAGTAGCGTAGTCTTAGTCTGTTCCTGTCTTCGCCCCTGGATGCTTTAGATGCAGCGTTCATGCCCATCAGGAGGGACTTCTCTGGGCAAGGCCAGTTTCTATCCTCCTTCCCGTCCCTTGCAACCACCCAGTGCTTCAACGCCACTCAGTGGACAGTCTGGGTCATGGTCTTCAGTTCAGGAATCAAAAGCTTAAGAGGCTAAAACCAGGAGGAAACACAGGCTGTAATCAGTTGTAGATCAGTGGAAGAATGCAGACAAATCCAGATAACGAGGAGGATTGGAAGAACTATGGTATCATCAGTTATCACTGTCCTGACTCGGATCGAAACGTTGTCTAACTCCTCTGTCCATGTGTCCTTCTGTTTATCATTCCTCTCCCATGAATCCAGTCTACAATGACGTCCTGGTGTCCGGACGCGGCGACTCCTTTTACATCCGAACCCACTTCGAGTATGAGAAGGAAACCCCTCAGAGCCTGGCCTTCCTGCGGGGAGACATCTTCAAGGTGGTGGACACCCTTTACGACGGAAAGCTCGGCAACTGGCTGGCCGTCCGTGTGGGCAAGGACAAGCAGCTGCTGGAGAAGGGCATCATCCCCAACAAGAGCAGGTAAGAGATGGCATCAGGAGGCGTGTCCCGTGTCAGGAAGCACAGGAAGATCTGTCCATCCAGACGGACTATCTGTCCATCCAGACGGACTATCTGTCCATCCTTTCTATCTGTTCCTCCTTCTGTCTCATCCTATCTCTCACTTTCTTCCCCCTTTCGTCACTTCTGCTTGCTCCCTTTTTACATCAGTCCTACTCCACATAAATGGATCAGTTTGTACACAGAGATGTTAGGATCTCACAAAACATGCAGATGTTTCACACCAGATGTTGCAGCTGTAGAAACCACAGTGTGGATTTCCTTTTCTTTCATCTTGATATACATTACAGTCGACTCAGTGAGAGACTTAAATCAGCAGCAGGGGAATGAAGTCTCTGTAGTAAATCCAACAATTCAACCTCTTCTTGTAGCGTCATCACTTTCACTTTCACTTTCTTTCTTTTTTTTTGTTACTTTTTTGGCATCTCTGCCCCACCGCGACAGCCAGAGTAGGGAGACAGACAGGAAGGACAGGGCAGAGAGAGAGAGGGGGCGACATGCAGCAAAGGTCACAGGCCAGAATCGAACCCGCTGAGATGCGTGTCACGCTCCTAAACCAGAGAGCCACCGGGCGCCCCCGTGTCATCGCTTTCTCATGTCCCACTTTCAGAGATAGTAGAAGCTCCACACTTTGGACCACTGATAAGGAGATTCACAGTTTATCACTCGGGAAAAACGGCAAAAGATAAACGAAAGGTGAAATGAAGTGATCACTGCCAGAGCAACACACATTTATACTCTACAGAGTATTTACGATGAATACCAAGAAAGAACGCAGTACGCCGCAAATACTCAGATGTATAATTTTTCTGTTCACTGTACAAAGATCCAGACAGTCACAGAATCTGGGTCTCTGATCTGTTTTAGAAATGATCATAAGGTCAACAACATAGATCACAGGCTGCTCAGTAAACGTTCGATTCCTCCCTGTCAGAGCCGAACAGATGGCCAGCGTCCAGAGCTCCCATAAAACCGGCTCCGGGGACCGGGCTGACTTCTGGAGGTTAAGGGGTCAGCGTCCAGTGAAGAGGAAGGATCTGAGGAAGAGCAGAGAAAACCTCAACTGTCAGACGCTGCCCACGCGATTCCCTGCCTATGAACGCGTGGTGCTCCGAGAAGGTGGGCGTGGTCTCCCCTCATGTCCTCTAGCTCTGCTTTTTTGCAGTGTAGCATTCATAATCCAGAGGTTCATATCAAGTAATCCCTCTGGGTGTGGATCTATAATCTGAGATTACCTTAATCTAACTTCAGGTTGTTGACCGACAATAGAAGCTCACTAAAGTAATGGATGGATGGATAGATGATGGACGGATGGATAGATGGATGGATGGATGGATGAATAGGTGGATGATGGATGGATGGATGATGTATGATGAATAGGTGGATGATGGATGGATGGATGGATGGATGGATGATGGATGGATGGATAGATGGATGGATGAATGATGGATGGATGGATGATGGATGATAGACAGACAGACAGACCTATTTGTTGTATGTTGATCTGTTGGTCCATGATTGATGTCCCCATGGTGACTGTAGCTGTATCGTCTGTGGCCCCGTTTCCACCGTGCACTAACATCTGTTCTGTCTCCAGTTATACATGAAAAACATACGGGGATGTACGGTGCAAATGCTCGCAGAGCTCAGAATGCAAAGAATTCTGGTCTATCTGTCAGACGGCGTATGAATGTGGTCGGACTGGCACTGAGATTAGATCTCAATCACAACAAAATGTACTCCGGCTGGAACACACACACGGGAGATAGAATCCACCCTGGTCATAAAAACATCACCACGCCCTGTTTTCTCTCTCGCTCTAATGAATGAAGTCATTTTAAATCAAGAGTTTGAACTCACCTTAAATGCACAACAACATCTGGAGAGTGAACAGATATTAATGACCTTTTGAAAAATGGATGAAGATCATTCACAGAGCGACTGACTGACTGACTGACTGACTGTTTTGAAGAGATGTACTGACTATACACATTTGGACCCTGATCACACGTCCTTATATCCTGTTTGTATGTTTTTGCTGTGTATTTTTTGTAACTTCTCATGTTGTTGTTCATTTGTTTATTATGCTTTTATTTCCTGTGATTTTATGACTGAGGGTAGTCGGGGCTCATCAGATGGATTTTAGAGTGCCTGTGACAAATTAAAGTAACAAACATTATTAGGGTGTGTGTGTGTGTGTGTGTGTGCCGTGAGCGTCCCTGTAACGAGCCCTGTGTCCTTGCAGCTGGTTTCCGACGTCCTGTTGTCCTCTTTGGCCCCATTGCTGACGCTGCGACAGACAAACTGGCCACAGAGATGCCTGACCTGTTTGTTATTGCCAGTGAGTCTGATTTATTTGTGTACGTTTGCGTCACATGACTCTGCTCAGTGTTATTTGATGTCGTTAATCAATGCAGACAACATTTGCATTGTTCCTCCTGTCAGAAACGGAGCCAAAAGACGCCGGATCGGAGAAATCCTCAGGAGTCGTTCGCCTCAACACCATCCGACAGATTATCGAACAGGTACACACACACACACACACACACACACACACACACACGCACACACGCACACACAGACACACAGACATAGACAAGTCATTTGTTCACACTGCACACTTGCATTAAACTCCTATATTCTTCATCGATCAGCAATCTACATTATAGAAAAAAAAGAAGAAGAAAAAAAAGGAATCATTTTGTTTTGCAAAATAAACAAGAATTTAAATTAGCAATGGTGTGACTGTTGGATTTCCCAAAATGACATGAAAGCAACTTTACAGGAAACTATGTTCAGTGTTTTTAACATTTCCAAAATATTTCCATGTATGAATAACACATTATTCAAACATGATGGGCCTATATGTAACATACATATACAGTACATATACATACAGTATGTATGTTGTGTGATATACCACAAATATATCCAGTACTGTGTAGAAGTCTTGGTCCCCCATTAGATTTGTTGTTTTATCAATGCTATCTATGTCTTTATTAGAATCCAACCAGAAAATACAGGAAATGTGTGTTCAGTATTAAAAATGAGAAAAGAACAGCTTCTACTGTCTAAAGGGTCCAGGATTTAGTGGGACCCCCTTTGAACCAGGCTCTCTTCAACCTAAATGGAATGGATCCCTAATTAATGTCATTGATAACACCAGGATTTGTTGTACTTTCATCACTATTTACTGTCAGATTGACTGCTGGGAAAAGAACACGAACACCAGGTTGGATAGGGGGACCAGGACTTTGGACCAGGACTGTATCTATACTGTATGTGTACCCTCACCCCAAAATGCGTGTGACTGGGAGGCAAACATTGTAAAGCGCTTCGGAAGAAATCACTAAATAAATGCAGTCTATTTACCATATAC
Source organism: Brotula barbata (assembly GCA_900303265.1). Classification (NCBI taxonomy): domain Eukaryota; kingdom Metazoa; phylum Chordata; class Actinopteri; order Ophidiiformes; family Ophidiidae; genus Brotula; species Brotula barbata. Next base: position 2,948 of record OMNV01026892.1, on the reverse strand, counting down.
ACACACACACACACACACACACACACACACATATATATTGTTTGTACTGTATTTGTTGGGTTGGTTGTTTTTTTTTTTTTATATGATAACGTCTGTCAGTCATGTGACCCTCAACACCGACAAATCCTCCACGTCTGGTTGTCGTGATGAGTGACCTCCACCATCTTCTTCATTCCGTACAGGACAAACACGCCCTGTTAGACGTGACACCCAAAGCGGTGGACACCCTGAACTACACCCAGTGGTATCCCATCGTGATCTTCTTCAACCCAGACAGCAAGCACGGCATCAAGGCCATGAGGCAGAGGGTGATCCCCAGCTCCAACCGCAGCGCCCGCAAACTCTACGAACAGGCCGTCAAACTGAGGAAGACCTGCTCGCACCTGTTCACTGGTGGGGGCTTCGCACGCACACACACACACTCAGCACACACACGCCAGCCACTGCATCCGTGAGCAAAACACAGAATAATTCATCAGTTTAATTTTAAATGAGGACTCTATTGTTGCCATGGTTACTGCTCTTTGCAACCCTTGTGCAAACGTGCATGTTGATTAAAATGTCAACAGGAAGGTACATTTTATCCACTTTAATTCAGCCTCTGTCTGTCTGAGTAATTGTTTTGCCAGAGTTGCACCTTCAAAATAAAATCCTGATTGATTCCTTTGCTAAAAACAATGTAGAATGATTTCTGAAAGATGCTACAAATGGTGGAAAATTGTGAGCAAAGGTTTGTGTTTACATGGAGACTCAAATTTGAATAGAAATTTTCTGAATCCGAGTCAACAAAATAAAGGAAGTAATGCTATTTTTACAGTTTTTCCACATTAAGAGCATAATAACCATTTCAGTAGCCTCCTTGTGAGGTTTTTCTACCTGTTTCTTTCTGGACTGTTGGTTGTGATCGGTTCTAAAACTCTCCTTACTTCCTGTACTGGAGTGTGATGATAGTTTCTGTTCTCCTATCTGTTCATTCAGCCGTCATCAATCTGAACTCAGCCAACGATGCCTGGTACGGCAGCGTCAAAGACTCCATCAGAGAGCAGCAGATGCAGACGGTGTGGGTGTCTGATGGCAAGGTAAACACACACACACAGATTGATTTTTATCTCTATACTTCCATCGGGAAGTGTTAGGGAATTTCCAAATTATGTGGAAGAAACAAGAGTTAAAACTACAAAGAAGAAGAAGAGGAAGAAGATGGAAGTCATAAAAATTCAAGTCATTTACGCCCATAAAATTACAGACAAATGGGTTGAATTGTTTTTTAAATAAGACAGTATAAATCCAGACGTTGATCATCTGACTTGAATTTTCTGAATCTATATGTGTAAATGTCTGAAAATATGTTTTATTCTACCATCCAGTGAGATCACAGAGGAGGCACGAATTTATTCTTATTCGCCTTTCTTATTCCTATTCTTATTCTTATTCTTTTTATTTATTCTTATTCTTATTCTTTATTCGCCATGTATCAGATTGTATCAAAATGATGATTAATGCCACGGATTGCATGGTCAACGCATTCTGTGTCCGGATGACAGGCGGGTGAAATGTGATGAATATGATAGTTGGCAGACACGATGACACTAACTGACTGTCATATGAGTGACACTCCTGAAGTTTAATGTGGCTCAATTCATCAAATGCTTCATCGTGACCATGATTCACATGAAAATGGAAAGGAAATGAATGAAGCGCTCAAGAATTAAGACCTAAAATCAGGTGGTGGTACGTTCGGAAGTCTGCTTTTATATCTGCTCACCTCTACACACACTTCAAAAATCCTACTGGTCAAAAATTCCCGACCGACGACGCCTTGAGTGTGTCAGTGTGGATGCTGCTGACAGTTTGCCAGGGATCAAACCATGTCGCCGATATACACGCTACGATGTTTTTGACCCTTTAAACCTGATCTCTGTGTCTGGACACGTTATGCGGTCGTGTTTGGACCTACTGTACATTGACACCATTCATAAAAAGTGTCTGCACCTCAGTGGATAACTTTATTAGTGAGAGCAGGCAGGAGGACGAGATGAGGCGATGTTTTCACTTTCTCTCATGAGGGTCCTGCAGCTTTAATGATTGTTCCCACTGGAATCCGATCACAATGTCTGTTTTGCATTGTGTTGAGTACAATGTACTCTGTGTATTCTACAGGTACTTACACCCTGTACCAACACCTCTGCTTTGCCTTTAGCCGTAGCTGGATAGCGTATCTGTTACAGAGAGTGTTTTGAGATAGCTGTAGAACACACATTCCATCCACGTGTGAGTGTATATACATCATGTATACACTGCAGAGTATCCACACTAGCTCATTCTTGTGTTGACATGGGTTAAAAGCGTGTGTGTGTGTGTGTGTGTGTGAACTACGTACGTCCTAAGTGAGGCCGTCTTAGCCCTTAGCGGTCGGTTTGTCCTTTATTTGGTCTGTTACTTCCTAGCAGCCATTAGCGGCGTGCTCTCTGTTTGTCTTCCTACTTCCTGCCAGTAGTGCTCTACAGCTCGGCTCTGTTTGTTTTTCTTCCTTCTCTCTTGTTCTCGTGCTATCCGTCTGTCTGTCCGTCCGTCCTTCCTTCCTGTACACCCAAGATCCATCATGTGTCTCTTCTAGCTGGAGGGAGTAGAGAGTGATCTGGACTGCCAGGACGTGGAACGTCTGTCCTTCCTGTCCGCCATGTCCGCCGACTACCTCAGCATGGACAGCCGGCTGACCTCTGACCTGGATGACACTGCTGACGAGGGTGGGGCCTACACAGACAATGAGCCAGATGTGGACATGCCCCACATCTCCGCCATAAGCCGCTCATCTGAGCCGGTGACAGCCGAGGAGGTTCGAGTCGAACTCAAGCATATTTTTTCTCCTCTTCTTCTCCTTCTACATTTTCTTCTCCTTATTATATTTATTATTATAATTTATTATTATAATAGTATTATAAGAGAAA
>OMNV01026882.1:19806-33466 GCA_900303265.1 Brotula barbata | reverse complement strand
GTCCGTCCGTCCGTCCACCTGTCTGTCTGTCTGTCTGTCCTTCTGTCTGCCTGTCCTTCTGTCTGTCTATCTGTCCTTCTGTCTGTCCGTCTGCCTGTCCTTCTGTCTGTCTGTATGTCTGTCTGTCTGTCTGCCTGTCCTTCTGTCTGTCTGTCTATCTGTCCGTCTGTCTGTCCGTCCTTCTGTCTGTCTGTCCGTCTGCCTGTCTGTCTGTCTATCTGTCCTTCTGTCTTTCCGTCTGTCTGTCTGTCCGTCCATCTGTCTGCCTGTCTGTCTGTCCTTCTGTCTGTCTGTCTGTCTGTGGAGGATTTGTGCTCTGAGGACAAACAGCCAACATGTCTGTGTGACTGACAATAACAGCAGTGACTGTCCTTTAGCTGCTCTGTAGCAGCTCCCATAGAAATAATGACTGAATGAAAATGTCAGAAATAAACACAGACAAATGTTTGGTAGATCAAAAGGAAACAGGGGCCATTTAAAGTGCTCATGGTCGGGACGTGCCACCATTCAACCGTGAGCGTCTGCTTCTAATCTTCCCCCAGGTCAGAGTGTGTGTGTGTGTGTGTGTGTGTGTGTGTATGAATGTTATTGGTTATTTTGTATGTATGTGTGTCAGATTGTGCATACATTCTATGCTTTTGTGCTTCGGGTATGTTGTGTGTGTGTGTGTGTGTGTGTGTGTGCACGTGAGCACTTAACAATCCAATCTGCAACCTTTCAGTAACGCTGTTCTGGTAATTGAAACAGAAGAGGGTCTCTTGACCTTTTTTAATGCCATGGTACGTGTAGACCACACACAGGATACACAGCCACCCCAAATTACGGATAGCTGTGAAACGCCACGAACCACATGTAGGTGGAGAGATAGGATCAGACATCCACAGTGGAAACCAGATAAACACGATCGGTTCACTGTTCACTCAGTCTGAGAGTCTGAGAGCGTCAGCAAAGGAAGAAAAATGACAGGAAGAGATGGATAAAAATGGATAGAGATGGATAGATAGATAGATAGATAGATAGATAGATAGAGTTCTCCTCCACCTGCCTGCAGCAAGATTCAGCTGTAGTTAATAGACCACAGTGTGTCAGTGTGAACGTCTGTTGTCTGTGTCATGTTTGAACAATAGGACTTTTTCGTTTTTCGTGACTAATCAAGTACCACCTGTCTCTCCCTGTTCTTGTGATGAATCTCCAAAGTCTTGGGGCCTTTGTTGTTGTTTGTTGACCAGGACCACCTTCCATCATTCTGCTGATGATGATGATGTCTTTAAAATCTAATGACGTGTCTAGACTGCACATCATTCAGTCTCATATTAGATATAAATGATAGGAAAGCCTGAACTTTGTTGTAAAAACTATTGATCCATGTCATTATTTACACCTAGTGCCATCAGGTGGTGGACAGCTGGTCCCCTTCGTGAAGCAGGTGTCCATTCTTTGACTCTAGTTTTGTAAATGTTGTTGTTCTGTCTCTTCACAGGTCATTTGTCCACGTTGACATCATGTATCAAATACACGTGGAGCTCAGCTCAGTGTGTCACGAGTCTACAGCTGTCTGAGTGTTTATGTGGAAAATAGGAACGTAACGTAGGACCATGTTGTGTGACAGCACATATTGTCTAAAAATGTAAAATATTAATATATAATCATAATATATTTTAGTTTTCCCAAAATATATTTTGGGAACCAAGTCCAGATCTTCCTCCTGCCATTGTCTTGGTCAAGGGCAATGGCAGGATTAACATCTTGCATGTGGCTGGAAGGAACTGGAGCAGACGGGGAGAACATGGAGACTCTGCAGGGAGGTGGGCTGGGAAACCCTGGGACTCAAACCCACAACCCTCACAGAGAACTGGCTTACTTGGTATCCTGCATGAAAAAGGACAGGCCGGACGTTAGCTGACCCGTCTCTTCCCCAGCTCTGACCCGGCTCTGACCCAGCTCTCACCGGGCTCTGACCCGGCGCTGACCTGGCTCTGACCTGGCTCTGACCTGGCTCTGATCCGGCTCTCATCCGGCTCTCACCGGGCTCTGACACAGCTCTGACCCAGCTCTGACCCGGCTCTGACCCGCCTCTGCCCCGGCTCTGACCCGGCTCCCACTGGGCTCTAACCCGGCTCTGACCCGGCTTTGACCCGGTTTTGACCCGGCTCTGACCCGGCTCTTCCCCAGCTCTTCCCCAGCTCTGACCAGGCTCTCTCACTCCTCCGTAGGTTGGTAGGTAAATTCCCTGCCATGAGATGAAATCTTTGGAGCAGGTCTGCTCCTTCTTACTGAAAGGAGCTACAGGAGGACAGGAGGTGCTTTTGGCATCTCAGTAGTTTGTGTCTACGGAGGACAGTAACCCAGACCCAGATAGCACAAGACAAGACAATAAGATGGACATTTGATCCCCCTGACAAAGAGTCTTCTTCACAACGCTCCATAAAAAAAATACCTCACTGACAAAAAAAACAAAGACAGAAGAACAACACGCTGGAAACACACACACACACACACACACACAGTCATTTACCAAGCCAGGTAAAAGTGCCAATGTAGAGGATTTTCTTACAATGAAGAATGCAGCATCTGTCACTTGATCTCTCTCTCTCTCTCTCTCTCTCTCCCTCGCTCACTCTTACTCTCTCTCTTCTGTTTCCTCTCTGCCTCTCATTTCTTTGTTTTTCTCCTTTTCTGGTATCCTTTCCATTCTTCTGCTTTTCTCTCTCTCTCTCTCTCTACCTTTTTTCCTGCTCTTAGTCTCTTCCAGTCCTTTTCCTTACTCCTTACTCCTTACTCTCATCTTTCTTCCATTATATGATCCCAGTACTTACATTATCCTTGTCCTATGATAATAGATAATAACTATAAAATCTGTTTTCTTTTACTGCTTTGACAGATATGAGTGACAGATCAGGAGCATATAGAGATAATAAAACATGAAATAAACCTCAGTATGATTATCCAACACTTTGTTCCATGTGTGTTACAGAGAGCGGTCAGGGGAGAGGGGTCAGTTTATGATTGTTCATTGTGCGGTGAAGTGAAGATTACAGTCATCCCACAGCGTTTTCACTGACATCACATGAATGGATGGAAACTGAACGACAGGATCGATCCGGGCCTCTACGAAGTCTGTCCTCTGAGCAGCATGGTGGTTAGCACTGTTACCTCACAAGAAGAAGGTCGTGGGTTTGAATCCCGGGGTCGTCCTCCCCTCCTTCCTGTGTGTTGTCTCCATGTTCTCCTCCTGGTTCTCCTGTCTCCTCCTCCCACTAAAACATGTTCATTAGCTTAATCACTCCTGACCAAGGACCAGGAGGAAGATCTGGACCTGGACCAGGGGCACTGCTGTTGTGTGTGTGTGTGTGTGTGTGCTGCCAACTGCTCCTCATTGAGGAGGGGTAAGAATGCAGAGAATGTGTCGAAGGTGTTCCAGTAGAAACTTAACAGTGGGGACCAACACGTTAGTGAAAGACTTCAGAGACCCTCTCTGAAGAGTCCAGCAACCCCAGAGTACCAGCAGAAGAAGACCTCTGCCTGTGGGGATCAGTTTCCCTGGTCTGATGTTCATGAGTCTTTCCTCCATGGCTGTGTTTTGAAGAGAAGGCCGTATTGATGTCTTGGGAGTTTTGAAATGCTGCAGAACCTGATTTACATCATGTGGCTTTTAATCAACTTTAATTTTGGTTTTTACTGAAACACTGTGATCAGAAAGCAGAGAATTTGAATTGAGACTGTGAAAGAGTGTGAGGACGTGTCTGTGTCCCCGTGTAAAGCCTGAACTGAGATGCATCCGTGAACCGCGGTTCATTCCGGACCTCCTCTGTTCCTGGTCCGTAGTGAGCCTTAGAAGAGGGAGTGCTCGTGGACTGGGAATTGTCTCACTCCTGCAGCATTCTTTAATCACTCCGTCCGTCCGTCCGACCACTGATGTCATTAATCCCTCGCACTGACATGTCTGCCAGCTGCTCTGTCTCCTGTCTTTCTCGTCTCACTGATCACCACCGGTCAAACATTAAACTGCACAGGAAAAACAAACATCTTGCACTCCTTTTTTTACTCTTTTCATCTTTTGGTGCAGGATCATTATGTGATCTCATTTGAAAATGTTCGTAACACCCACTGGCTAAACTCTGGACATGTCAGGCTAAAAATGTCTTTGTTTTCTGAAGATGATCCTAGGTGAGAGTTGAATCCTCCTGGTGTGATCATTGTCTTATCTTAGGTAGATAAGCGGTTCTTACTCCAGGGTTTGTTATAATGCAGTGACTAACCGTGTTGTTATTATTATTGATATTTGCTGTCTAGGGCGTTGCTAGGTGTTTGATACTATCTTTGGGTGGTTGCTAATTTGCTGTAGGGATGTATACTAAGCTGTGTTGGTGGTTAAGTTTGAAGTCTATTTTAAAAGGTTTGCTTTATTTTGAAATATGCTTTTACTTTCAATATTCAAAAAGGTTCCAAACTCGATCAGGTACCACAAATGATCCACATCCTTTCAATCACCATCACTATCACCGTTATTATTATGATCTAATATCATCGTTCTTATCCTCAGCTTATTCTTTACTTTGTTGGAAGGTTTGTGTTTTTAGGTAAATTTCCCCGTTGTTTTCCGTCTCTGCTTGTTGTTACGTTGGAGGTGCATTGATTGTTCCGTTCTCATCTCAGTGGATGCTGCAGCAGCCAAGACCAACAAATAAGTGAGGAAACCAAAGTTTGTTCAGCCGGTTGGAGGCATTAATGAGAACATGTCATCATTTATATCAGACACTGGGAATGGTCAGAAAAAAGTTTCAGTGAAAGCCTGTGACAGACGTTAGCTGCTGATGGATAGAAAGAGGAAGATAAACGGAATGAGAAAAGAAGAGAGTATATAGTATAGTATATAGAGCAAAAAAGACATTAAAGATACAGTAAGAAGAGAGAGGAAGACAGGAAAGACAGGAAAGGGGAGCGATGAAGAAGGGACATAAGGCAGGAGACAGGAGACATACGGACAGAAAGACACCAGGAGACATTTCACTCTTAATGGTGTTTTCTGTTGTCTGTGTCTTGGCATCACAAACTGTTCTCTCCTGCCAACAGAGACAGAGAGAGAGAGAGAGGGAGAGTGGGAGAGAGAGAAACATAGAGAGGCAGAGGGACAGAGAGAGAGAGAGAGAGAGAGAGAGAGAGAGAGAGGGACAGAGAATTTTTTATGTTCCTGTTTTATGGCTAATGGTGCTGTATGGATGAAGTCTGACCCTTGACCTTTCTGACTGTGTGTTCTCAGGTACTACGCTATCTGCTGCCAGCCTCTGGTCTACAGGAACAAGATGACGCCCATGCGAGTGGCTCTGATGATTGGAGGCTGCTGGGTCATCCCCACTTTCATCTCCTTTCTGCCCATCATGCAGGGCTGGAACAGCATCGGCATCGATCACTTGGTGAGTCCTGTGTGTGTGTGTGTGTGTGTGTGTGTGTGTGCTGGGGGTGGGGCTATAAGAAAGTAAACTGATATGAAAACACGTTTTACATAACAAGTGATTTGAATCAAACCGTACAGTCTGAGCAGCTTCGTTTACATAAAGGAGGAGAGGCTTCACCTGTTTCTATGGAAACGGCATCAACATGTCAGACAGACGGAGGGTAAAGGGCGATGACACTGCAGACATGGAGTCAAGTGGTATCTGAAAAGTATTTAACAGAGGAGTTGATGTAATGAGAGTCTTCTAGTCTGTTTATCTAAAGCAGCACGAAGACCCGGACGAGGAGGAAATTACAAAACAACCAGCAACTCACAGAGGACAGGAAGTATAGGAAGAAGAAGGGAAGATAATGATTAGACTACAGGCAAGGGAGCCCAGGGAACATTTAGAGAGTATATTAAAATGAAGTATGTAATGTAATGATAATAATAAGACAACATAAATCGGTCCGTTCTTTTAATGCTGATCTCTTTAATGTTCACCTCCATACATCTCGACTGGTTGCTATGAGGTTTTGGAGCGATTCCACTTTTGCCTGTCCAAAACACCAAAGACCCCCGTCTGTTCCCATTGGGGATCCAAAACCAACAGTTCAATCCACGCACCGTGGTCCCGTTTGCACACGAGAACCGCAATTTTTCGGTCCCACATACTGTATGTTGTGTGCATGCAGGACTCCCCTCCCTCTCCCTACGCCAAAGAGGGGGAGTCGTCCAATGAGCTGTCAGTACATCAATGACGAGTCACATAGGTTGGACAGTACAGGGGGAAAGGTCACATGAGATGGGATACGAGTGTGTCTGGACGCAATGTCTCCTCAGGACGCATTGAAGGACCGCTTAGGCTCCAGGCGTGTGTGTGGGGCTGCCACACACACACACACACACACACACGCTCCACCCATGAAACAGAGGAGAGAAACTCAGTCTCTGTTTATTTATGTATTATTGTTGACTTCATGTATGTTCACTTGTTTCATTTTAGACGTTGTATTGCGTTATATGGTGGTTATCTCTCCACTCCACACACGGAGCTCAGCAACAGACACAGAATGTTTCCGATCCGATCACGATATATGACCTCTCTACACAGATGGAAAGGAATGGTTCCAGCCGGACGTGGCTAAAATGCCAACGTAAAATAACACACCTCAAGACAGCACATGATGTACGGTTTATTTACATAATGAGCGGGAAATGGAGACACATTCCTGGAGACACGTTTTAATGCCAGGTGCAGACGGATGTACTTAGATATGGACACTTGAGATCAGATCACCCAGAACGCTTAAGAAATAAATATAAAACCATTGACCAGGGCCGAATTACTCCTTATAATAAACAAACCGAAAAAAGTAATGAAGAAGAAGAAGAAAGAAGAAGAAGAAGAAGAAGAAGGAGAAGGAGGAGAAGAAGAAGGAGAAGACAAAGAAGAGGAAGAAGAAGAATGAGAAGAAGACGAACGTCGTCCAACGGTGAGGACGGCTTGCTGACACAGAGAGAGAAGATATAAACAAAGTCCGAGTTATGTGCCAGAGTTCATATAAGTATAAAATTACAATAAAATCAGACACCAAACAACAGAGTAATCAAAATAATCTTAGAAGAAGAAGAAGGATACTTTATTGATCCCTGTAGGAAAATTAACTCTCTGTACATTTATCCATCCTCAATAAGGAGCAGTGGGCAGCATACACATGCAAACACACACAGCAGCTTCTGTGATCCAGGTCCAGATCTTCCTCCTGGTGCCTTGGTCAGGAGTGATTAAACTAACGTACATTTTTTGGGGAGGTCGACCCCGGGATTCAAACCCATGACCTTCTTGCTGCGAGGCAACAGTGCTGACCACCGTGCCACCAACTGTTTCTTCACAGAGTAAAGGCATGAATAAACACTGAGAAAAACGGAAGAAACCTGGAAAGAGACTGAATAAATGAGTCAAACAGGCAGACCTGAAGATACAGGTGTGTGTGTGTGTGTGTGTGTGTGTATGTGTGTGACCCTTGCTGACTTTATCTGATTCCTAACTGTTCCAGTTTCTCCTGAGTTGTTGGCAGCGATGGTGGTGAAGCATACACATGTTTATCACTCTCTCTCTCTCTCCCTCTCTCTCGCTGTCTCTCTCTCTTCTCCCTCTCTCTCTCTCTCCCTCTGTCTCCCTCTCTCTGTGTAAACTCAGTGACAGATCCTCTCTGTGGGTCTCATTATGGCTGATGAATATTCTGAGTAGCCCATCAGCTCTGGGACAAACTGCAGCTCCATCCAAACCGGAACAAAACAAACCCGAGTGCGCTGCCAGCAGAGCTGCGTCAGAATTGTCGGCCTTTTCTGATTTACACCGTTTACATTGCTTTGTTTTCAACTCATTTTCAACAAAATCATTTCCTGTTTACTTCATTTAGCTACATTTGTGCTAAGGCAGGAAGTAGTGCACTGTTCCTGAATAGGTGTTTACGAGACCGTAAGGTGTCCCGTTTGACGATGGGGAGGTCCAAAGAGCACTGCTGAGTTCACTCTGTGTGCCCCCATGAGGAGAATCCACACTGATCTACATCCCAGAAACACGATGCAGATGAAGCCATTCAAATAAAACCGCACCTGGAAATGTTTTGGCTCATCCATTTATATATTACAGGGGTTTGTTTTACACACACAGGAGTTCTAATTATTTTACTGAATGGTAACCAGCTGTCGGTGCAGAACCAAAAGGCCAAACATGGTCAGCCCTTCAGTCTGGACTCAGAAGAGGACCACAGGGGCTTAAGACAGAGACCTTCTCCAAGTATCACTCACTTATATCTGTGATGTCCTTTACTGGGTCAGGGTTAGAACACAGATCAGCTGGTACATTGAGACAAACTAAAAGTCTAAAAATCAGCTCAGTCAAAATCAGGACGTCGAACTATAAATCATGATTCAGGCAGACTGGCAGCTTTAAGGCTCACATGTACACTAAAGGATGTCTGATCATTCCTAAAAAAAACTAAATCCACTTTCCGTCTCGATGTGGAGGAGTGTGGACTCATGTCTGTATTATTCAGTGAATATTTCCCACAGAGAGGCGATGATAGCAGAGCACAAATTGACATAATGGGAGTTCACTGTGATGGATGGGGACTGACAGGTTTCCTCTATGAGGATCCAGACTAATACAGTGCTGTTATCATCGGTCTGTGGTGAGGACCTTCACAGATCTCTCTATCTGTCTGTTTAACTTCTAAATAGTTTAGTTTTGTCTGTGCTGCTAAACGTGCAAGACTGTATGCTCTCTATGTCTAAGACCAGAAAATGGAACAAAGGTTAGTGCACGTCCATCATCATCCATCCATCATCATCCATCATCATCCATCCATCATCATCCATCATCATCCATCATCATCATCATCATCCATCAACATACATCATCATCATCATCATCATCATCGTCCATCATCATCCATCTATCATCATCCATCATCATCCATCCATCATCATCCATCATCATCATCATCCATCAACATCATCATCATCATCCATCATCATCCATCCATCATCATCCATCTATCTATCATCCATCCGTCATCATCCATCTATCTGTCATCCATCATTATCATCCATCTATCTGTCATCCATCCATCATCATCCATCTATCTATCATCCATCCATCATCATCCATCTATCGATCATCCATCCATCATCCATCATCCATCCATTCATCCATCCATCATCCATCCATTCATCCATGCATCCATCCATCATCCATCATCATCCATCCATCCATCCATCCATTCATCCATCCATCATCCATCCATCACCCATCCATCTACAGCTCTTATCATCGTTCAGGGTGTGTTGGGGGCGGAGTCTATCCTAGCGGTGATTGGGTGAAAGTCATAGTTCACCCTGTGCAGTTGACAGAGAACTCAATGACACTGCCATTCACACCTGTGGTCAGTTTTGATACTCCAGTTCATCTCAGCTTCCTGTCTTTGGAGTTGAGGAGGAAACCATAGTACCAGAGTACCCGGAGGAAACCCACACAGGAAGGGGAGAACATGGAGACTACAGACAGAAAGGACCAGGGTCAGCCGGGACTCAAACCCACGAAACACAAAAACTGCTGCACTTCGATGAGCCATGACGCCATATTATTGGAAGTTCGCTGATTTCGATCTTGATTTTAAATAAAAGTGTTTCTATTGCTGACATAGCAAGTACACCTATATGTATGTATATGTGCTGTATAATAATCAATAATCATAATCTATCTACAGAGGGAGAGTGAGCAAGACAGCTGACTGGTTTAAATGTGTGAGTGCGTTTTTAACAGACTTCCTCTTCTCTGACCAGATCGAGCAGAGGCGCTACAGTGAGGGCAGCAACTCCACTTCCTGTGTCTTCATGGTCAATAAGCCATACGCCCTCACCTGTTCTGTCGTGGCCTTCTACATCCCCCTGGTCCTCATGGTGCTGGCCTACCAGAGGATCTACGTCACGGCCCGGGCACACGCCCTTCAGATCAGCATGCTCCAGCGAGCGGGGGGCGCCGGCACGGCCGGACACTGCACCTCCAGTTCCAGCGCGGGCGTGGGCGCTGCGGCGACGTCGGACTCTGCCGACCACCAACGCAACCACAGAATGCGAACAGAAACCAAGGCGGCCAAGACGCTCTGCATCATCATGGGGTGTTTCTGCCTCTGCTGGGCGCCGTTCTTCGTGACCAACGTGGTGGACCCCTTCATAGACTACACCGTTCCAGACAAGCTTTGGGCTGCCTGCCTGTGGCTGGGCTACATCAACTCCATGCTCAACCCCATCCTCTATGCCTTCCTCAACAAGTCCTTCCGCCGTGCCTTCCTCATCATCCTGTGCTGCGGGAGGAAAAGGTACCGCAGGCCGTCCATCCTGGGGCCCAGCGCCCCCTGTACTGCCACGCAGATCAACGGCTCCACGCACGTCCTCAAGTAAGTCAAGTCACTCTCTGAGTTATTGTCTTGACAACCGGGCAACAGGGCAGCTCAGACATGGTGTAGGCTCAGATCGTGTACTTCCTCAGAGAACCGTCTAATAGCAGGTGAAAGGCATCGTTCCATGCTGGAAGGGGTTCTATTCTTTTAAATGGACTTTCCCGCCTCTTATCTGGTATTTGTAGAAATCAGGGCACCCGATCATTTATTATCCATTAGCTGAGAAATGATTCACAATAAGAAAATCAACAGTGGAACAAAGGAATTTATTTGACTATGATCTTTGGTTTGGTGTGTGTGTGATTTCCTCCATCATGATATCCTCAGCAATGATGAAATGATGCTGAAGATGAAGTAGGAAGATAGAGAGTTGTTTATCCTCTTAAGTAATACAATGCAACCTTCTCAATCCCTCATCAGTCCAGGACTGATCTTAGAGTGTAGTCCAACACAGACCGTGGATGAACACATGTCTGCCCTCTCTGTATTACTGTAAGTTACAAACCATCACAGGAGTGTTTGTATTTTGATGAAATGGTTCGTTCCCGTGTGTTCACAGCATTTATCTCTTACAGGTCCTGATATGAGTCTATATGGTCCTATTACTGTTACTATATATAGAAGACACACGAGACAGAGATAACAGCAGCACCCATACCAGCCTCTTCGTCCAATCCATATATAAATGTTTCCAGTCACCGTCGTCGGTGTAGCACGGTAACCTTTGTTTACGCTCTGAAGGTTTAAGGGCAGTATTTTTAAATTTACTAGTCATATATTTTCACATAGAATTCAACCCTGTTTAACCCTATTAAACTGATAAAGTCCAGAACCTAACATTCAAATGGAGAGATGTGCTACTAAAACTGCATTAGATAGATAGATAGATAGATAGATAGATAGATAGATAGATAGATAGATAGATAGATAGATAGACAGGTTGTGCTTTTGAGGAGCTCTGGTCCTCCGTCGAGTCTTTACACAGCAGACTGAGGACTATTTTGAGGACCTGCAGGTCCTGAATGATTTTTGGAGCTCCTACTCCAGATTTGGTGCTCTCTCTCTCTCTCTCTCTCTCTCTCTCCTCTTCGATGTGTGGATTACTCATAACGTTAGAGGGTTCAGAGGACAGGAACAAACTAACAACAATGTAATGGAGTGAATCTGTTCCAACAGATGGAGCCTTGAGTGGGACAACACGCTGGCTTCTGTTCTTGGACGCAGAAATGTTGGTTTTATTTGGGTTTTTTTGCAACATAATCGTATCGTTAATAGAAATGTAGTTTGAATCTGAGGTCCTAATTTACATCAGAGTGGATGATGTGAGAGCTCCTCCACCTCCAGTTCCAACATGTACAGGATCCCTGACACTGACACACTCTGACCGGCGTCTCTCCAGAGGCAAACGTTTCCAGGAGCCCTCAAATAACAAAGACTTAAATGTCATTTTATTTGTCGGCGCTCCTGAAAGGACAACAGACTCACAAATACACACGGTTTCCTCACAAGGACAGAAGTTTTGTTTCATTTCATGTTAACACTCTCTCCAGTCCATGTTAAAAAGACGCAGGACGTCTACTTTAAACGTGTCTCTGACGTGACGGGGACATTACTCGGCAACGGTGAATTTCTAGAAGTAGATTTAACATAACAAATGTAGAAACACCTCGGCAGTACAAAGAAAAAGAATGAATAAAAACCGTGTGACGGAGCCTGTAATTAACAGAAACGCCCATGAAGACCTGCGTTCAGTCGGATCCATGTAGACCTTTACAGGCTGCTATTTTGAGCCCGGCAGGATCCTGGTACCACTTTATTCAGAATCCTCTCTCCTGTCCTCCCACGTCGAATAGAAATGTGGTAAAACTAAATAATATTCAGAGGAATAATGTAACAGCTGAACAAGCCCACTAACTTTTCAATAATAATTATAATAAACCATACATAAAACATTTACATCGCACCTCACAACACAGGATAAAATATTGTTCATATTTACAAAGATATGAAATAGATGAAAAATAGATTCTAGGTTGTATCGGAGAGAGAAAAGTTGGGTTTTGAGTGTTTTTTTAAAAGATGATGGATGTTTGGACTGTTGAATGTAGCTAAGGAGGGCACTGAGAGAGTGGGGTCACTTAGTCCCAATGGTCACGAGGTCACGGATTGAGCAGTGATAATGGAGCTGTCGGTGTTAAGAGAGAGCCCTGAGGGGACACCATGACTGACTGGAGCAGAGGAGGATCTGCAGCTGTTGATGAATTGCTGTCTACAGGAGAGATATGATTTGAACCAGGAGAGGGCGGACCCAGTTACTCCAAGGGTGCAGTGGAAGTGGGTGACGAGGATGGAACGGTTGATAGTGGAGGTCAAGGAGGATGAGGATGGAGAGAGGACCAGAATCGGCAAAGAGGAGGTTGCCATTGGTGACCTTTAATAGTGCTGTATCGGTACCTTCAAGGATTTTGGAGAGGGATGGAGAGAGTGATGGGAGACAGGCCTTGACTGAGGTGGGGGTGATGGGGTCCAGGATGCAGGTTGAGGTTTTCATATCAGTCTTATGGAAGATAGAGGTGTCAGATGTGGTGATTTTGGTGAAAGATGAGAGAAAATGAGAAAGTTGTCAACAGGTGGGTGTAAACATCCAACAGGAAGTGATACAGTGGTCTGTAGATTTAGTCAAAGGAGCTCCAGAAGAAAACTAACGAGACTGGAACTAAGACTCGGCAGCGAACAAAACAACCACAGCATCACCTCATCCAGGGAAGAGTTGTTTGAACTGAGATACTTTTAGTTTGTAATTTGGAGTACTTTTATCAGTCTTGGATCCAGCCCCCCACTCGCTGATCCTTGAAACCCAAACGCCTGAGATTTCATCTTTGTAAGACTTTAAATATGAGCATCAACGGCCAACGCAAATCTTAAATATTAAACTCACAGATTCACCTCTGACATCTTTGGTATGTCAGAGGTGAATAATAATAATGAATAATAATAATTAAGTAAGTGAATAATAATTTGTAAATTTTGTAAGAGAATAATGTACTTCACCTATTAATATATGAAAGTAAAAATGTAGAAGTAAGATGGTCATATAAGTCTCTGATTTCCAGTGTGTGTGTGAGGAGATTAAGATCTCTGGGCGCCTCAGATTAGATTAGGATGAGACAGGCTGCAGCAATTTGAGATTAACACATCAGAAAGAATAACGCACTGACTGCAGACACAGAGGGGGGGGGGGGGGGGGGGTTCAGGG
>OMNV01026882.1:6958-19786 GCA_900303265.1 Brotula barbata | reverse complement strand
ATACTGGTGGTGATTAATTTGAGCCTCAGTCCCCTCCCCCACCCCAGGGACAATATCACTCTTTAACTTATTTGACCTTTAAAGATAAAAATGTGAAAATGTGGGAGCTGACCTTTATCCCATGGAGAGTTACAGAAAGGCGAAAGAGTCTCAGGAGGCTCATTCACTCATTCATTCATTCATTCATTCATTCAGAGAATCTTAGCTAATCTGAGAGGAATAATCCAAAATTCACCTCTGCCAATGGTGCCACAAAAGTGGGGATGATTCCCCCAAGAAAGAGAAAGAAAGAAAGAAAGAAAGAAAGAAAGAAAGAAAGAAAGAAAGAGGGAAAGAAAGAGAGAAAGAAAGAAAGAAAGAAAGAAAGACAGACAGACAGACAGACAGACAGACAGACAGAAAGAAAGAAAGAAAGAAAGAAAGAAAGAAAGAAAATACTGTAGATCACATGATGGTGCGGTGCTCCACTATATTTCCTCAAGACCCCTAAGATACTTAAAACGTTTTGTCTGGTCTTGCTGGAGTTCTTAAATGAACTTTGACCCTTTGCCTTGAGATCACAAACAGTGAAATACATCAGCCCCCATATGGCTCGCTCAGCGCTGGGTGTCATCACTATCTTCCACTGTGTGTGCCCGTGGGTGTGTCGGTCTTAAAATGAGGAGTGGTTATGCTGATTGTTGGTGCCTTGTTATTATGATGTTCATTCTTTAAACCAACTCAAACCACGTCTAAGATCAAGTCTGTTATTGTTCTATTTAAAGAGCACAGAGTTAAGATCATGTGGACATATACATGTTAACAACACGCGTGCCCTCTTGTCTGGATTAATTACTAAACGTCCTATTCCCTTATGTACCTTATCTCATAAAATGACCCTACCAGCCTCATCGGTGTGTTGGTCTGCTGCGTCTTTAGTTCCCCAAGAAGAAGGAGAAGAAGAGACTGTAAACCTTCACAGCGCCCTGTCCTCTATCATGTAACAAGCCAAACAGTTTTCATTCCCACTCACAGTATTTATCTTCCTGGCTACAATTCCAGACGGGCTCCTGTCCTTTGCGTGGTCTATTTTATGGGACATTGTGCGGGTGTAGTGGGTGGGTTGAATCCTTTCACAGCCAAACCTTTTCACATTGCCTTGATTTGTAAAGGAAAATTGTTTACAACATTAACATTTGATTTTCTTTTTCTCTTTTTGTCTGTGTGTGAAGTGACAGTGCCAAAAATGAGAACGGAAACATTAAAGTAAAGGATAACCCATAACAGTATCATTCAGCAAGGCACATTAACACACACACACACACGGGCTCACTCACTGTTTGTAGTCTCATCGGAGACATTAATCTGAAGTCTGTAGAGTGCTAAGACAACAAAAAGTATTTAAGAAGAGATTCTTCACTGTCAGATGAACAGAGGAGGATAAGAGAGGACAAACAAGACGGGATGTGGAGACAGGAGAAGACGGGGCGGGCGAGGGGCGATAAGGAAACAAGAGGAGGAAAGGTGAGAGGAAAAGAGGGAGGAGAAAACGATCAAATATTAAAGGAGAGAAGGAGAGAAGGAAACAGGAGGAGAATAATAAAACACAGAGTCCAGGGGTGTTTGGGGCCGTGTGCCGGTTCTCTCTGCTGGACGATTGATGTCAGAGTTTTTAACATAATAGAAGACTTCCATCAGGTCTGACTCAGAAAACACAGAGTCCACGGTCCAGTACCAGATATGGATCCATTTTATTCAACATAAAACTTCAGTAAATGAGACAATAAAAACTGAGATGAAGCCACAAAGATTAAAGAACATGAAAAATGTCTTGTCAGGATTTCAGGTTTTTCTTTTAGTTCTCGTTGTTCTTGTCTAATTTTGTGGAGGTCATACTCTGATCATGTGGTTGGCATTTTGAGAAGAGATGGAGTGTTTGAACTGTAGGTTTTGATCAGGTCTTCCTGTCCTCAGGTCTATTTCATGTTGTGTCCAGCTGTCCTTAGGTCCCCGTTGGGACTCTGTTCTCAAAGGTTCCTCATAGACGTGGTTGTGTTTCGGTCTGGACCCCCCTCACACCAAAATGAATTACTGAGGAAGAAGACTGAGGAGGACCTACAGCACCAAAGCACACAGAGAAAAACTGCTGGAATGTCTGGACCACCGCTGATCTCCTCTTTAGGTTTTGAGCCCTCAGACCATTTGGAGCTGCACAGGAGGTGTGAAAATGTTATCACACACAGCAGAGTGTGTTTGAGTTGGACCAACAGAGTGCAGACCCTCTCCATTATTCACCCATGCGTCTCCAGCTGACAGTGTTACCTTTGGCTCAGGATACAGCTGCTGCTCAGCCTCTTACTGCTCTGTTTGTCCTGAAAACACTGTGGTGTGAGTGTGTGAGTGTGTGTGTGTGTGTGTGTGTGTGTATGTATATGTGTGCGTATCACCAGTATCACAATTAAAACAAGTTAACCAGAAAAATAGGATTTTTTTTCCACTTTTATTCAGTTACCATGAAGATTGCAGATGAATCAGGATAATTAGAGTGTAACAAAGGAGTCAGGTCCATCAGGTCCATCAGGTCCATCAGGTCCATCAGGCAGCAGAGCAGCAGAGTAGCTTTGAGTTTGGAGCTGTGGATTAGTCGGTTTAGAGACTCTGGGACTGCCAGCTTTGTTGTCAACAGATGGTGAATAGACTGCATTTCTATAGCACTGTCCAAGAAAACAGAGCACTCCAAACGCTCACATTCATAAAAGACAGAGAGTAAACAACAGGCAAGAAGAAATGAATCAGGGCACGCAACATCAAACTTATCTGCTGACAGGAGATAAGACATCATCCACAGTCTGTTACAGCTGTTCACAGGGTTGTTGAATGTCCTCATGATGCAGAACAGACGAAGAGTTCTTCACTAAAGTAAACGGCAGAAAGAGAAAAAGGAAAGAAGAAGAGCTTGATGTATACAGGATGGATGATGGATGGATGGATAGATGGATGGATGATGGATGGTGGATGGATGGATGGATGGATGGATGGATGGATGGAAGGATGATAGATGGATGGATTATGGATGGATGGGTGGATGATGGATAGATAGATGAATGGGTGGATGGATTATGGATGGATGGATGATGGATAGATGGATGGATGATGGAGGGATGATGGATGATGGATGGATGATGGATGGATGGATGTGCTATAGGTTTGTAACAGAGAGAGATTGTTCCCGTCCTAGTGACTCCGTCATCATACTGACCCTTTAGTTGTAAATCTGTCTCTGATTGGATCGATCTGCTGCCTCTGATCAGATCCAGTCCACTCAATGACAAGACAAATTTGATCAAACATGTGATCAGACAAAGAGTAACATTTATGTCCATTAAACTTTGTCCGAGCCATCATCATGTTACAGCCTGGATGTGTGTTCAGTGAAGATCTGAATGATAAAAGAACCATAAAACAATAATTGAGCCTCTTATATATCAGCCTGCTGCTCGTCATGTTGATCACTTTAATAAAACATCCTGAGTGGATGATGAAATATGACACTTTAACGGTGTGAACATGATGGCTGGACCTGTAGTCAGCTTTCATAAAAATCACATTTCATATTTTCAACGACAGCGCAGAACAGCTGTGGACCGCTGATCCAGACTGTCATCATTGAGGAGTGAGGATGGTTCTTATTGTCTTTAGTGGGTGGGGCTAAAATGGATGGAATCAATGTGGAATAAATACCTGTAGCTATGTAGCTTTTACCAAGCTACATCACTACCACGAGGGGAAAATAGAGTAAGTTACTTTAAATGACAGTCATATCTTATCTCCAGCACTGAGTCAATATCTGGTTGAAGTGTTATTGATGTTTTTTTGTTTTGTCTAATATTCATAAAGGACAAAATAAAAACCCCACTCCATAGAAATGTTCCTGATGTTCATGAAACCATTTTTCATCAAGCCATCATCACCATTTTTGAAGTTATTTCTGAGCCGTGGTTGAACCGTGATGTGCATTAGAATGGTTTTATTGTGTCCCTTGTTTTGTTTTGCTTTGTTTTTTCCCCTTTCCTTTCCCTTTGGTAAAGTAAGTGAAAGCAGAGTCAGTCTGAGCCTGTGGACGATTTGCTGCTGTTGTTTGTTTGCATCATAACATAACTTACATAACTTGACAGCTGGAGAGTAACACTTCCTGTTAGGATTTTCTGTTTGGTTTTGTTTATATCCGCAAAACAATGCTGTACACTCACACACACACACACACACACACATTGGAGCGACAATACAAAGAAATGTACACATTCTCTGTCTTGTCAGACTAACGGATTTGTTTCTTTCTGTATCACTCAAACATGGCTATACACACACACACACACACACATATGAGCACGCAGACCGTGAACAACCCTCAGTGGGGACAGTGTGTGTGGCATTGCTTCAGGTCTATTGTCGTGGAATTAAACAAAGACAAACCGCACACTGAACAGACACTGTGGGAAACGCGTTGCACAAACACCTCCTCATGGATCAGGTCTACGGTGGACCTCAGTGGACCTCTCAGCTCGGCTGGAACTTTTCCTTTGTTTCGCAGCAAACAGCCAGAGCTCATCTTGTTAGCAGAGCTAAGATCACCTCTGACGTGCTGCTTTTAGGATTTACTTTGGTAAATGGACTGCATTTCTATGGAACTTTTATCCAAAGCTCTTTACAGTGTTTACCTCACAGTCACCCATTCATACACACATTCACACACACACAGACAGCCCAGGTAACCATGCAAGGACCACTTACTTATTGGGAGTAATTTGGGTTTAGGGTCTTGCTCAGGGACCTTCGACATGGAGGAGCCGGGGATCGAACCGGTGACCCTTTGATCTGTAGGCGACCACCTTACCCCCCTTAAAATAGGTCCTTTATTTCAAACTGTCCCCTGAAATCGCTCCAGTGTAGCTGGTTCTGTTTTCTCAGAAGTAGTTGTATAGCCAACTACTTTTTACCTAACCTGCTCAGCTACTTCCTGTCTTGAAGTGTGGACTGTAAATGGGTCTGGGTGTGTTTGGTAACGTTGGCTCGGTTCCTGCGGAGCCTGAACGGCGTCTGAGCGGTTATCGCTCGTGGCTTACCGAGGGGAGGGGCCCCGGTCCGACCCCAGCTGGGGCCTCTCTGCGTGGGTTTCGCTCGTCCTCCTCGTGTCTGCCACAGTGTGCAGGTTAGCTGAAGTGGAAACTCTAAATTGCCTGTCGGTGTGAGTTTTGGACATGTGACCCGTGAGGGCTGGAGGTACCCCGGCGAACACCTGGACTGGATCCAGATCCCCATCATGCTGCACAGGCTGAGAGGCTCTAGTGGATGATGTGATGAAGGGTTATTGGGGGTAACGGGGTGCTCTGCATCTTGTCAGATGGTCTGTCCGTCTCAGGTTTTGGGTCTGGGTGCGTGGGGCAGATGTCTGGAGTTTCCTCTGGGGTCTGCGGGGTTCTTTTAGTCCGCATGGCTGATCCTCATCCCCGTCTGAAGCAGACACATTCGGGTCGACCTCATTAAACTCCCGACTCTGTCAAAAATTCACCATGTTAACAGCTGAGCCAAAGAACATCCATGGACTTATAGCCATGGGTGTGTGTGTGTGAGTGAGAGAGAGAGAGAGAGAGAGACAGACAATATAGTGTGTTTATGAGTGTCTGATTTTCATATACTGTATATCTATGTATATATGTATATGTATCTATGTGTGTATATGTGTGTGTGTGTGTAGTGTTTTCCTTAGGCTGCTGTAGTCCAGTGGTCCACCTCGGCGTACACTAACCTTGTTTTTCCTTTTCTCTCCCTCCCTTTCCCCTCCTGTCTGCCTCTCTTTTTTTCCCATCCTTCCATCCCATTCCATTTCCTCTACCTGGTCTTCTTTTTATCCTTCCTTCCCATTCCATTCCCTCTTCCTGGTCTTCTTTTCATCCTTCCTTCCATTCCATTTCCTCTTCCTGGTGTTCTTTTCATCCTTCCTTGCCATTCCATTTCCTCTTCCTGGTCTTCTTTTCATCCTTCTTTCTGTTCTTGTTTTCTCTTTGCTCTGTCCAAACACTCTTTGTAACATTTCCTTTCCTTTCGTGTTTCCCTTTGTTCCTTCCATTTCATACCATCTTGCCCTCTCTCTTCTTATTCATTCTTTCATCCACTCTTTCTTCCTTTTATTTCCTTCACCCTTCATCTTTTTTCCGTTCTTTGATCTTTTTCTTTCCCCACACTCCTCCCATTAACTTCCTCCCTCTGATCCTTTCTCTCATTCTTTCCCCCGTTCCTTCCTTTCAATCACTCATTCTTTTACTTTGTTCGCTCTTTGTGCATCATTTTCATCTCACTTCATATTTGTCATAACTGCCATCCATCGTTCTCATTTTATGTCCTTTTATTTTCATCTCCTTCCCATATTTGTGTTGTTTCTCTTCTTCCATTCATTCCCTCCACATTTCCTTGCTCACTCTTCCTCCTCCTCCTCTCCCTCCTCCTGCCTCTCCAGTGGCTGCTCCTCTGCCTCCAAGCTGCTGCTCTGGTTCTGCAACACCAGACCAGTGTCTGTCTAGCTGCTGTATGTCTGAAGCCTTTCGAGGCTCTCACAAGTGAGTGTGCTGCTTCACACACACACACACACACACCTGAGTCAACCATGGTGTTATGATTGCGTGTTTAAGTTGTTTACCAAACTTCCTTAAGTTGGCAGAAATTTAAAAGTTTTAAGTGTAGTTTGAAGAGACACATTAGATCACAGAGGTACTATTGATAAGCTACTGACTGATTGATTGATTGATTCAATTCAATTCAATTTTATTTATATAGCGACAAATCACAACATAAGTTATCGCAAGGCACTTTACAGGTAAAGATTGCACTCTTCTACAAATTAGACACTTTAAACTTAAAAATCACAGTCAGGAACATTACAGGAACAACATTACAGCCTCTCTTAAAGGAACATCACACATTTAATTTAGAGGTAAATGATCATTAAAGAACAAAAAAAATTCTCTGTCCCTCTCTCTCTCTCTCTCTCTCTCTCTCTCTCTCTCTCTCTCTTGCTCACTCTCTCTCTTCGTTTTCACAATAATCATATAAACTTTAGGGCCCAACAATTACTGAGCAGGATATAAAACCTGCAGTTCTGGGGCTGATTGATGATTTGGGCCTCGTTTGTACAATTCAAATAGAGTCTCAGTGTCCAGATGTCTTAGGTTCCAGATGTCCGTTACACCTAACATTGATTAAGTAGGTTATTAAAGCTCATCCTTCTTTGAGTCTGTGGACAGGCTCCATCAATTTAAATATGAATAATAACTCAGCTGTTACTGACACTCATTTACCATCTGAGAGGGACCACAGAGATCAGACAGCAATCTACTGTTCAACATCTACATACAGCAGCTGTTTACAAACATGGACTCCCATTATCCTGCACAAATGACATCATAACTGGACTCATCCATTCCAATCCAGTGAGTTCTGATCTGAGGTTCATTACAGTGATTCTGTTCTCATTATTTCTAGAGTCTGGTTTGGCTGAATGTTATATTCTCTTTTAGGATTTGAAATCAAGGCGTTGAGATGAATTCGATACAAACACATTCGATACGTGTCCTCTGTCCTCCTCTTGTTGCTGTGCTGTCGTGCTGCTCAGATAGAACTGTCGCTCCTCATCACAGTTTGTCTCATTAAGCTGTCTGCTCTCTCTCTCTGTCTCACACACACACACACACAGACAGGAGACAAGGTTCATCCGTGTGTAAGGGAAACAGCAGAGGTGTGTTGTGTATTTAGGGAGTTTGTTTCATATGAGGTCTGGTCATGTTTTGGATGGTCGGTAACGTTCAGAACCAGCCGGCGTGCCGTCCGTCCCCCTCCATGGACGTACAGTGTGTGTCTGTGTGTGTACGGTATGAGAGTGGACATCGTTTTGCCCTGTCTGTCTTCGGTTCCTGTCTCTCGTTACGCTGACATGTTTAAGCTAAACAGACATCGCGCAGCTCTGCCAATCTCCCAAAGCCGCCCGTCCGCCGCAACTCTAATGGCGAGGAAGCAGGCAGTTGGTTTGGCGATGGTTTGGTACGATTTGGCAGCGCGGTGGGAAACAACGGCCCCTTCCTGCAATCTCCTACAGTGAAGCAGAAATAGCTGCAAGATCGCCGTCACAGTTTCGCAAAGATCAGAAAACAAAGTTGTTGGTTAATAA
The DNA here is from genome assembly GCA_900303265.1 of Brotula barbata. Taxonomy (NCBI): domain Eukaryota; kingdom Metazoa; phylum Chordata; class Actinopteri; order Ophidiiformes; family Ophidiidae; genus Brotula; species Brotula barbata. Next base: position 11,589 of record OMNV01026882.1, on the reverse strand, counting down.
TTGGTGATTTGGCAGAAGAAGACGTGAGACCAGAAGATCCGATCTCGCCATGACGTCATTCACGTGGTCGTCTAACAAAATAAAATGAAGTAAAGCCTCATGTTGGGGTCAGGACACCGACATCCTGATTGAATCAGCTGAGTCTCCGAACGGTTGACAGCGTTGAGGACGCTGGCAGCAAGGCCGAGGTCTGGAGCTGTGGTTCGGCTCGGTATGGTTAGGTATGGACGTGTGTGTGCTGCGTGTACTACGTGTGTACAGATGGTAGGAATAAACATCCTTTTTTCCATTAGAAATGACAAACAGAGCATTTTTCCCTCCGCAGACTTTCTGCTGACACGCGGAAGACGTCCAAACGTCAACAATCTGTCACCGGTTTTTCCGGCGCCGCGGCGCTGCTGTTTTCTTTCCATCGTGACTCTCGTTGTGTCTCGTTCCGACATGGACACCAGACCTCTGGACACAACAGACGAACCCTACAGTTTAACGGATGCTGTGCTCATTAGCTTCAAACTCTCTCGCTCTCTCTGTGCGTGTGTGTGACAGTAATGGCTGCATGGATGTGTGTGTCCACTGTGGGTGTGTGTTTGTTAACGTGTGCTTCATTAGGGCTGCTCAGCTTTATAATAGACAGTTTAAATTTGCTCATTAAAATCTCCCAAACTTCACAAAGTGATAAAATATGTCCGTGTGATTTCAGTCGACATAACAATGAGACGAAGAGAAAGCTCACGGAAACCAATGTTTGAAATAAATCAACTTTTCTCGACCAAACTGTGAGGGCCAGGGCTCAGAAAACGATGGAGAAAGAGAGAGCGAGAGAGAGAGAGAGAGAGGTCATACACGGGAAAACGGGGAAGCAATGAGAGCAAACAGGGAGCAAAGGGCAAAATCCACAGGAAGAAGATGAGACAGGAGGAAAAAACGTAGAGTAACACGAGGGGGAGAACGCTGGACATCAACCAGAGGAGGACGAGATGATACGGAAAACACACACAAGACTAAAGGAAACAACAGATGAACAGGAAGTGACACAAAAAGAATAAAAATAATCAGGACTCCAGGTCGCTCTGTGGTCTCAAACACAGGAATTACCACCAGACCTTCTCAAGGAAAACCAGAACCTCCTGACAGAACACGGAGACCTTCTCATGGAAAACCAGAACCTCCTGACAGAACACGGAGACCTTCTCATGGAAAACCAGGACCTCCGGACACAGCACGGAGACCTTCTCAAGTAAAACCAGAACCTCCTCACACAACACGGAGACCTTCTCGTGGAAAACCAGAACCCCCTCACACAACACGGAGACCTTCTCAAGGAAAACCAGAACCTCCTCACAGAACGCTCAGACCCTCTAAAGGAAAACCAGAATCTCCTGACACAATTCTGAGACCATCTCAAGGAAAAATTAGAACCTCCTGACAGAACACGAAGACCTTCTTATGGGATACCAGAACCTCCTCAGGTCTCGTACCCTGTACATGTTTGAATCCAGTCAGTCCTTGGTTCATGTAGTCTCCCGCAGAGGAAACTCATCCATTCAAATCAGCTGAAGCAACAGGAAATGGACCTGAGTTCCTGTTCCTGTGCTGTCATCCAGGTCTGTGTGACTGAGGACAATGAGGACCGAGGAGGTCCAGATGTCCCTCTGCCTCGCCTCGTTCTCCGCGTGTTCTCGGGGGGTGTGTTCTGTGACCTGATTAGTACCTTGGCCTCCTCAGCTCCCTCCGTCCTACAGCTCTCCACGAGGGGAACATTCACAGTCCGGACGAGGTTGGTCTCTGACAGACAACTGTCCAGTCAAACGTGGGCTCTCTTCAGTCTGTGGAGCTGCGTGGGATCCACTCCACATGTCATCAGCGGCAGAGTGTTGCAGATTGCAGCGCCATTTTCAGAGCTATAAGTGAATCAAAGTGGTCATAGCTCTATAAATGGTACTGCTGTATGCACTCAACAAGCAGCGGGACGGGGGAGGACTCGCTCGCGACAGGATCCTCAGAGCGGAGCCGCCTCTGTTTCAGGTCAAAAGACACGCAGATGACTTCATCTTTGGGTTCATGAAGCGGTCTGTTAAAGGGAACAGGTTCTGCTTCACGTGGCGGTCTTTGTTTTTATCAGAACCTAAGGTTGGTTAGTCCGTCCAGATCAAATCCTGAGGTCCTGAGAGCTTCGTTTTTTATTACATCCTGATTACTTTTCCTTTACTCAATCAGTCTTACTCGTCGTTCTTTTACTGTTTGTAGTAAATTGCCTTAACCCTTGACGTTTATTTAATTGCAGCACGTTTTGGTTGTGTGTATTTGGAGATGTTAGTATTCTATGTAAGGATGCTGTTAACGGTTAGAGAGCTCTAACCTTATTAAACTCTGCTCCGGAAGGATTTTCACTTCCTAATTCAATTCGGTCTGTATGTGGGCTGCTCTATCTCTCTCCCTCTCTCTCTCTCTCTCTCTCTCTCTCTCTCTCACAGACACACACATAGTCTCACTAAGTCAGTCCCAACACCCACAGTGCCAACACACACGTTGTCTGCTTGATTCCACCAAGATGAAAGACTTTCCATGAACAGCATCGATGCATCTGCTTAACATCTTCACAGCATAGATAACATACATGTTTGACAGCTGGTACGTGTGTGTGTGTGTGTGTGTGTAAAGGGAAGTTATTAGCATCTACATCATCTCAGCACCATTTAAATTTGTACATGTGAGAAACATTTGAAATGATTGGAGAATCTGCGAGGTGCAGACTTTATTTTATGCACGTCAGATTGTGGAGTATTTTGGATTAAAATGTGTTCTGATGACATTGTGCGTGATGAGTAATTGATGGGTCGTTGTGTCGTCATGGATACTTGGCATTTCTGTCCGTCTTTCTCTCCAAATTGGAATATTTCCCTGCTGATCACCCTCTGAGTGACTGTGTGATTGGTTTCATGGCTATCCACAAACTCATCCAAAGTTACTCCCATGAAGCGCGTTACCACGGGTAACGCTCAGGCCGACAACAGCGTGCGTTCTGCCTCTCGTCAGTTTTGTCTCCTATATGGATGGTTTCAGCTCGAACGTCGTGGAAAAGACGTAAAGCTGGACAGGAAAGGAGGATTTAGCTGTTTACTCCTCTCCTCTCCTCGTTTCCTCTCCATCACTCAGACTTCATCTCTCTCTCTCTCTCTCTCTCTCTCACTTTCACGTTTGGCATCGAGAAAGCCAAGCAACAAATAACATTATTTATGTCCAAAACAAAACACTGGTTTTCAGAGGCACTCCAAAGATCTTTACTGCCTCTTGAAATTTAGTCCCAAATGTGATTCTTGCATGACCGAACAGACAAAACGTGGGTTTCAACATGTGTGAACAGAATGATTCTACTTTACCTTTACGTAAGCGTAAGTGTGTGAGCGTGAGGATGAATGAATTATTGAATGAGTGGAAGTCTTTGTTTTCAAACTGTGCTGTAAAGACAGGGACATAGAGTACATTCACCTCTAATGTTTGTTATTGTCTGTTATCTGTTCCGAGTGAATCTTCTAAGATCTCCTTCCATGTGACTTTTCACTCTTTACATCACAGCAGGTCCGTGTTGTTGTGCTCCAGCTGTAAAGTAAAGTAAAGTAAAGTAATGTTGTGTACTTTGTTATACCTCTGCTGTTTGATGTAGATACATTCACAGATATTTGGGTTGATTTTGGTCAAAAATAGCACTTTGTCCTCTCGGCTTTTAACTGAATGCAGCAGCATGAGGAGTGAAGTCTAAATTTAGACCCCAGCCTGACTTGAACCTTGTCCTGGTGAGTCCCTGCGTGGTTTAAAGGCGTGCTGATGCCGCGGGCCCGTCTCCTCACGGGCGGTGCAGCTATCAGCGTGTCAGTTTGAATGTTCTCCCACCATGAAACAAGTGGAAAACCTCTTCTGTCCGTGTTGGAGGATCTCCTTCACCCACACAACCCAGATGGTTACATAATATTTGGAAAACACCGAGTTTTAAGATTCAAAAAGTAAAAAGTCTGTGAGTAAGGACGTTGATGAGTTGGAGTGATAATGAGGAAGTGCTGTGAATGAGTGAGATGAAGATACTGGATGAAGCCTGAGTAAGATGGTTCAGGCTGGTATGGGTCCTATTTCCTGCGTAGAGGATGTTAAAGATGAGGATCCTGACAGGCCTCCCCAGCCCCCTTTTACCTCAAAGTCTGAAAATAATAATGGGCCTTTAGTAATCAATGCTGAGTTTGAAGAAGTATTATTCAATGACAACCATTTTATTTAGAGGTGTTTTTAGTAAGAATTATCATTGTTATGATAATGATCATTATTGTTATCATTAGTAGTAGTTGTTGTAGTAGTAGTTATTGTAGTAGGAGTTATTGTAGTAATAGTTGTAGTAGTAGTTATTGTAATAATAATGGTAGTAGTAATAGTAGATTAGTAGATTTCAGAGCGTGTGTTTTTTCACACTCTCTTGCTCCTGGTTCACAGCTCTCGACTCTCAATCTGTTCCTGGTTCAATTTGTCCTTTTTTAAGTGTGAATTTAATATTTTTCGTTCCCATATGTTGGCACATATGTGCAGATATTAGGAGAGGTCTGATTTTTATTGCACCTTTGCATCCCGTTAAAGAGTGTGTGGGA
>OMNV01026879.1:6523-28887 GCA_900303265.1 Brotula barbata | reverse complement strand
GGGGGAGAGAGAGAGAGAGGGAGAGAGAGAGAGAGGGAAGAGAGAGAGAGGGAGAGGGAGGGGGGGAGAGAGAGAGGGAGAGAGAGAGCGAGAGAGAGAGCACTCAAACTCACCATGATATTACCTGCTAGGTACGGTTTACCGGTGAACTTCCAGGCCCTGCTGCTGCAACCGGACAGGAAGTATACGAAGAAACTGAGAGGAGAGCTCGCCTCACTCTTCACACATCTGGACCCCACCATCACTACTACCAAGACCGAAGTAAGACGCCAAACCCAGAGTTTAGATCTCCTTTACTGTGGTAACTGAGAAGGTAACATAGATGGATGACAAATTAAAGGGAAAACCAGGAGAATAAGGTAAGATTCCTCCACCAACAGGGACTGAAAACTGAGATCCAGTCCACTACACCTGAAACCCAGTACCCATATTTCTGTTTTGCCTTAGATGGGTTATTCTCCTGGGGGTCCTCCTCCTGACAGCAGCCCCTCTTCGTGTTCAAAGTTAAACACGGTGGGTTTTTCTGTGCTTCCTGTGCTCAGCAGCTCAGCTGTGACATTCCGGGCCTGAGTTTCAGTCAGCAGGAGTACTTTTCCTACATCTGCTACCACATCAGCACCAACGTGTTGGAGATCAGCTCGTAGTCACGACCGAGGGAAGACACATCCAGGATGATCATCGGGCAGCCCGCTCCCGTCAGAGTCTGAGGGCTGTGATACGGGAAGACCCTCAAACCACAGAGAACCACATTCAACCAGCAGCAGGATGCTGACCGCTACCATCTGGGTCCTCTTCGTCAGCGGGTCAGCCACACGTGGACACGAGGAGCTGTTCAAAGGTGTTTGACCTGCTGGACCAGAAAAGAAACACTAACCCGAAAAATATGCATTTTCTGGCCATTTCTTGGTTTACATTTTTTAAACTTGGGCAAAAACTGAGACTGAAAACAAAATCACATATTTACATTTACACACACAGTAATGTCACCTGGGATTTTTCAAATTAGTTCTTTTTTTTTCCTGCAAATCTGGTCATTATTTCTGACATCATCCAGAGCAGCGTCCTTTCAGGTGGGGGCGACCTGATACCCTGCAGCAGACCGGGGGGGGGTTCACACAGGCCCCTGACAGGGCAGAGCAGCGATCTCCCCTTCATGTCCTTTCCTTTCCTTTTGCCCTTTCCTTTGGTGGTACAGCCCCACTCAGTGGACAGTCTGACTCGTGGTTTTCATTCCGTGGAACCTGAACACAGTTTTTATTTATTTCAATTTATAGCATTTGTTTCAGTTTTAGACCCCCCTTAACAAAATGTGATTGCTGGACCCATGTGGGTCAAGTCCGGATCTGGGGGTCAAATGAAATCCACGTCTACTCAAATGTTCTCTTAGCTTTTGTTTTGAAAGCGATGAAATGTAAATGTTAATATCTGTGTTGTAACTGATTACATTCGACTGGAAAATCTTTAAAGCCATCGCTGTCATCAAAAATCAATCATGTAGAAATATAGCATGAAAATCAAAGGCATTATTCTCTACGTCTGTTCTTCAGATGAAAACGTCTCCTCTGCAGCATAAACATTAAGGCAGGCGTGTAAATATAAAACTCCATAAGTCTCCATATTCATCATGCACACAAACAACAGCAGTGATGACGGACGGAGACAAGAAGGTGGGAGAGGAAACCAGAGACCGGAGGAGGGACAGACATCCAGGACCAACACCCGAGGACGCATCGGACCGACGCCATCGGGAAACAGGACAGTGAGGAGGTCCAGATCAGGAGGAGGCAGAGGGGCTCATGTGTGTATGGTCTCACATTCACCCATTCATTGACACAGCGAGGCCCAGGCATGATAATTAGATGGTTCAATGGAAATGACATTGTGTATCACACAAAGGACAATAAACGATGTCTTATCTGATCTTCTCTAACTCATCGTGATGCAGCTCACAGTCTCCGTCTCTGTTCTGGTCTTCCTCACCTTACAGGGCTCCTCTGGGTCAGAACACAAACAAATGCAGTGATTGGTTGAATGTCATTCCAGTTAGAGTAGAATGAAGTTTATGAATATACTGTAAATATCAAATAAACATGCGGCTGTGTTGCTGATTTGTAGTTCGCTATGTTAAATTGTCTTATAGGAATAACAATGCTCATTTAATTATTGAATGGTGTGACATATTGATATGAGTGAGACGTGTGAAAAAGGGAGGGAGAGAGAGAGAGAGAGACCAAGGGAGAGAGTGAGGATGGAGAGACAGAGAGAGAGAGAGAGAGAGACCAAGGGAGAGAGTGAGGATGGAGAGACAGAGAGAGAGAGAGAGAGACCAAGGGGGAGGGAGAGGGAGAGGGAGAGGGAGAGAGAGACAGAGAGAGAGACAGAGAGAGAGAGAGAGGGAGAGAGACAGAGGGACAGAGAGAGGGAGAGAGACAGAGACAGAGAGAGAGAGAGAGAGAGAGAGAGAGAGAGAGAGAGAGAGAGAGGGGGGAGAGACAGAGAGAGAGAGAGACCAAGAGTGTGTGTGTGTGTGTGTGAGAGAGAGAAAGAGAGACCAAGAGAGAGAGTGAGGATGGAGAGAGAGAGAGAGACCAAGAGAGTGTGCGTGTGTGTGTGTGAGAGAGAGAGAGAGAGAGAGAGGGATAGAGGGATAGCGAGAGAGAGAGAGAGAGGTGGGGGGGGGATGGAAAGTGTGAGGAAAACCTGGCCGCTCAGTCTGTGCCGTATCCACTGCGCCTGAGTCTACGGAGGACAACATTTTACGCACCGATGTGATGGACGTCCCCTCGGGCTGAGGTTCTCATTTGTGCGTCGAATCATTCCGCCACTTTTCTGAGGTGTTCCTCGGTCGCTCCTTCAGTAAGATGTGGACGATCCCGAAGCCAAACTACAGAAACGATTTGTGCGCTGACGGCGAGGCCGAGATCACGGTGAACATCGGCGGCGTCAGAGTGGTGCTGTTCGGTGACGTCGTCAACCGCTACCCGGAGAGCCGCCTGGCGGAGCTGCTCCACTGCTCACCCGACGACGAGCTCGTCTCCGCGCTCTGCGATGACTTCGACCCCGGCAGAAAGGAGTTTTACTTCGACCGCGATCCGGACGCGTTCAAATGCATCGTCGACGTTTACTACTTCGACGAAATCCACATCAAGAACGGAATTTGCCCGATCTGCTTCATCAAGGAGATGGAGTTCTGGAAGATAGACCAAAGTGCTCTAGACGAATGCTGCAAAAGTTACTTAACCGAGAAGGAGGAGGAGCTGAGAGAGATAGCCGGCAAGGTGAAGGTGATCTTGGAGGATCTGGAGGTGGAGCAGTGCTTTACGCGCGCGCAGCGGTGCCAGAGGTACCTGTGGAAGCTGATGGAGAAACCGGGCTCCTCTCTGCCGGCGCGCGTCGTCGCCATCGCGTCCTTCCTATCCATCCTCGTCTCCGCCGTGGTGATGTGCGTGGGGACCATCCCGGAGCTCCAGGTCACGGACGCGGAGGGGAAACTTGTGGAGCACCCGACCTTGGAGGCGATCGAGACCGCTTGCATGTTGTGGTTCACCGCCGAGTACCTGCTGCGCCTGTCCTCCTCCCCCAACAAGCTGCACTTTGCGCTCTCCTTCATGAACATCGTGGACTTCCTGGTCATCATGCCTTTCTACGTGGTCCTCAGCCTCACCTACCTCGGCACCTCGTCCATGATGGAGCTGGCCAACGTCCAGCAGGCTGTCCAGGCGCTGCGCATCATGCGCATCGCGCGGATCTTCAAGCTGGCGCGTCACTCGTCCGGGCTGCAGACTCTGACCTACGCGCTGAAGCGCAGCCTGAAGGAGCTGGGGCTGCTGCTCATGTACATGGGCGTGGGCATCTTTGTGTTTTCCGCGCTGGCTTACACCATGGAGCAGAGCCACCCGGAGACCCTGTTCAGGAGCATCCCGCAGTCCTTCTGGTGGGCCATCATCACCATGACCACGGTGGGCTACGGAGACATCTACCCCAAAACCACGCTGGGCAAATGCAACGCCGCCGTCAGCTTTCTGTGCGGGGTGATAGCCATCGCGTTGCCCATCCATCCCATCATAAACAACTTTGTGATCTTCTACAATAAGCAGAACGTTCTGGAGACTGCGGCGAAGCACGAGGTGGAACTGATGGCACAGAAATCGAGGGACGCGCGCAGGAAAGACGGGGACTAATGAAAGACACGAGAGACCGGAAAATAACATCAGAAAGAAAACACGCGTGTGGCCCAGTGGGTGTAGGATTCAAACCCGGACACCTCTGACGAGCTGCATCCGTGAGGAGCTCAGAGACGGAGGGACAGAGGAGAAACGGGCTGGGGACATTTGTCCTTATCGATTGTTACTGTTGTTGTTTGTTATGATTAAAAGTTGTGCATGGAAAGAAAAACAAAACAAAACCCATCGTCTGTTTGTGTGTGTGTGTGTGTGTGTGTGTGTGTGTGTGTGTATGTAAGAATGCACTTCTATGTGAGATGAAGATGTGTGATTTATGACCCAAAGTAATCAGACACATGATGTGGTGACAAATATCTGTGAGCTTTAAATCCGATGTAAAGTGCTGCTCAAAAACACAACGTGACGTCAATCTGGACCGCTAATGCTGCAAATTAATCACAGAGGGATGGCATCAATCCCAGTTTCCTCCCAGAGCGGAGCTGCTACCCTGAACCTGTGAAATCCACAAACTCCCGCGTGGAGATTCACTTTTTATGAGACGTTAACATTTTGACCTGAGGGGACCGCACGGGGGACCGCACGGGGCCCCGCTGTGGATCTTTATGGATGGTTAATTACACGCTCCAAAGTGCCCGTAGGTGTGAATGAGTATGTTTGACTCTGTGTGTGTTAGAAAACTAGAATGAAAACCAAACATTTTAGTAGCGATAACTCAAGAGGAAATATGAACCACGCAAGTTTACAAAGACGAAAAAATATTTGGATGCAATCGAAAAAAGGAGAGTTTTGGTAGAAATGATTAAAAAATGTCATAGCTTAACAAAAATCCAGTGTTATTATGGTGGAATATTAAAAAAGACAAATTACACACACAAACACACACACATCGTCCTGCGTCCATCAACGTTCAGGTATGATGGGAAATTTGGACAGACGTTAACCGACATCCACTTCAACCAAATATAGCTCTTCACATTTAATGCATCATCAACCATTACAGATGACTCACACTCACACTCCCACACACACACACACACACACACACACACACACACACAGGTTGAAAACGCATTATGACCTTTGAAATGATTGGCAGCGGTAAAGAGATGACGGAGATGAAAACAGGAAATCCAAGCGTGTGAGTGAATGAGTGAGTCATTTTAGATTGATGTAAACAAAGACATCAAAGATTTACTCTTCCTGGTCAATACCTGCCGGTCCCTGGTGGACTTTGGCAGAAGAGATCTCCCACGATCCTTAGCTTCTGTGAGTCCACGAGGGCGGGCCCGTGTCTGAGGGAGGATTTAGGCGTAAACGGTGTTCGATTGAAGAATCGGTCGATCTGCACGGTTCCCACTGGTGGCGTGGGCTCAGCGTAGGCGTGAGGACTTCGGGCTCCTACAGAGAATCACAGAAGGACGCACGAGGTGAAACGGTGGAAGGATGAAGTAACTGGAACTCCTCTCACTTAGAGTATGACACATTCAAAGGGAAAAGGAAAACCACAGGGAGGAAACGATCGGATCGGAACCTCGTCGGCACTCACCTCCATCTCTGTTGGTTAGCTCTGTTGGTTTTAGGACACAGACGTGTATCTTAGCGTGTTTCCCTTCTGTCAGGATCGGAGGGGATCTGGGGGAAAATGCAGCTTAGCGGCTTCGTGAGGCTCTGCTTCCAAAAGTTAAACTGTGAGTCAGGAAACTGCCAAACTCTCTGGCACATTGGAGCAGGAACAAACAACACTTCCAAATCCAAAGGACGGGCGTTGGACAAAGAAGCAAATCTCTTCCTGTCCTCTGAAGGAGCCTGTTGGTCCTAAAGGTTGACTTAAGACACATGGACACAGAGAGGGTTCAGTTGAGTCTTTTATGATGTACGTCATGTTGATTTGATGTCAGATCACCATGACTGAGACCACTCAGGCCTGTAAAGAAAGGGGTCCTTTTCACAGAGCCTTTTAATGTCCTTCACATGTTTTCTTTATTCTGGTTGGGACGTGTATCAATTTAGACAGATTTCCAGAGAACGCATCTTGATATATTAGATCTCCACCCAAAGGTTAGGAGGACGGACCCATTGGTGGTTCGTCGACCAGGAGCCTGAATGAGATGCGCTGAGAAGGTGGCGACCTCCTCAGCAGGGTCACAGAGCGTCCTGCAGGGAGCTCAGCATCTTTAGAAGAACACAGGTGACATTCAGACAGGAGGAGATCCAGGAGACAGAGCCAAAGCAGACAGGTGGAGGAACAGGAAGAACCAAACCTAAACGGCGCCTTGATTCTGCGCGCTGACAGTGTCCTTAAGTCGGCCAGTTCCTCAGAGTCAACATACATATTTCATAAAGTGTTTACATGTAAACGGATTCACAGCCTTTAGTCCTCCGACACGGTTGAGATGAGTAGAACCAACGTCAAGGAGGTGATCTGAGCTTGGATGTTACAGAAAGAGACCTCTAAATATACAGCATCACTATTATGAAAAGGCTCATGAGTGGCGTTTAAAGGGCTCAGAACAGCACGTCGGATGATGTAAAGATCATCTATAGTAGCGTTTGTCCCTCGTCAGATTTCTCCTCTGCCTTCATGTTGTGCATCAACCGTGACCGTTGATGGAGACGTCAGTGTGACGGCTGCACACTGAAACCTACGATTTCCTTCCTTTTGACAATGAGTCCAAATTGTCTGATATCGAAAATGTATTCACACGTGTCCAATGTCACGCGTGGCATCGCAGCGACCGCCCGCCGCTTCTCTGTCTGCCTCAAAAAGCCCGGCTCCTCCCCCTCTGTTGTCATGGCTCCAGCCCTGAAATAACAGTCTGCCTCCCAGCGTTCCGCTTCAGAGAGCTTTCTGTCCATCGGAACGCTTTTAGTAGAGCAACACGCTTTTTTATGACAGAAGAATGATTTGGACAGGAAGTCTGGATAGGAGTTTTATTGGGTGAAACCTGATCTCATCCCTACGTGAGCCGATTCAAACCTCTCGGCCAGTCCGAACGGATTACAGTACGCAGAAAGGAACCACGAGGTTACGACGACTGGGTCTGTTCAGACCCCATAAACATCTGCAAAGAATAAATGAAAGCTTCCAATGAATGACTTTTGTCCTCTGTGGTCAAAACGTGTGCCGACTCAGCAGTTACACCTTGGGTCGACTACTGATCACCAGGGGCCACGGACCACTGGTTGAAAAGCATAAAGTAATGCAGTGAGTCATAAATCCTTCCGTTTAAAAAGTCTGATTAAAAACTCATTTGTGTGTAAGCAGTAACCTGAACAGGTGGTTACCATGGAGACCCTTACCATGGGTCCTACTGGAGCCTGTCCCAGCAGGTTCCAGCGGGACCCGCCGATACCACAACAAGACCTCACACAACCAAACCCTGGATCCCAGGCGGGTCCAGCTGCAGAGGGACTAAGCAGGACCCCGAGCGGCCTCCAAACAGAGCTGACCGTTTATCAAGGAGGTTCTTTGGTCTGAGAAACATCTGGAAAACAGAGAACTTTCTCCTTGGGGAGGAGTGAGGTCATCGAAGCCACGTCGGAACTTTTGCACTTTCCACTCAATGCATTGATGAATTCGTTGTTTTCTGGGAAAACAAAGCCAGTTAGGATTTTTGTTTGTCAATCTGCTGTCTGATTTTTGTGTCAGCCAGACTTGGAGAAGAACGGATCAGGTGCCAAAAATAACATCTGTGCCACCGGGGACGGCAGGCGGCAGAGAGAAAGTCTCTCCGACGGAGTACACACTGACTCACCACTTCAAACAAACACGGAAAGAAGAATTCAGTTCCAAATCTTCAGTGCGATGCAGAAAGTGTTATTTTACAGAAATCCCACAGCATCCCATAGATCCTCCTAACTTTGAGTGACAGCTGAAAGACACCCAACTTCACGTCACCGTTCCCAAGAAAGTCCCAAACTTTGGAACAGACATGAGACGAACTTTACCCGGTGAAAGAGAAACGCCTTCTGACGGCAGCATCAGACCGTGGGAGCCGATCGATAAAGACGGCGGGGCGGCGACCTTTCAGACGTCAGCCCTTTGAGGCTGCGGGCCAGATGTTGAGCACTCAGCCTGGTCGCTTTGCGCTCGTCTCCCGCTCCCAGCTGGTCGCTCCGTCCGGTGTTTCTCTGCCGCCGCTGGAGTCGCTCTGTTCCTCGCTTTTTGGATGTGTTAAGAGCTTCTTGGTCAATAATGCACGTCGTCTCCAAAGGCCACAGCCGGCAGGAGGCGAGGGGCTTTGTGTGGTTCAGAGACGTCCTCCTTGTCCTCCTTTGTGGGGTCCACGTGCTCCCAGTTATGAGAGCGGGCGGCGTTGGTTTAGGCGGCAGGAAGATTGTCCGGCGATCGAAGGGACGCCGGTTCGATCTCCGCTCCTCCACGTCGAAGGTCCTCGAGCAGGACCCCCCTCCAGACGAGCAGGTGGGCCTCGTTACGGGAGGAAAACACAGGAAAGAGCTTTGAAGAGAATAAAAGACAGAAATGCAGTCGAGGGCGTCAATCTCAAACTATTCCGAACAAAACTGGGTTTATTATTCATGTTCTCACAGCCAGACAAAGAGGCCACGAGGAGATGACGGCACCTCACGGAATCCACAGCTCCACTTTCACATGTGGAGCGTGAGGCGACCTCATCACGGGCCTCTCTCCAGTTCATCGTCTGTGTGTGTCACAGCACCGTCGGTCCAGGACTGGACTCCCTTTGGTCTGTCTGGGGAGAGGACCCAGTGGGAAGTGGAGTCCAGAGTACAAAGTTCAATTATTCATACGCTCGCTCTCTTTTCATGAGTCTGTAAGAAGAGTGGAGAAGATGCTTCACCTCTGCAGTGGGTAATAATAGCTTGTTTTTAAAAAAGAGGAGGAAGAGGGACGGAGTCCAAACTGCTGAGGCTCAGAGGAACACGCTGCCCTGCTTCCCTTCACCATACATTCATAACACATTCATAACGCATTCATAACATGTTCATAACACATTCAGAACACGTTCAGAACACGTTCGTGTCTGCAGGCCTTTTCCATGCTTCATTTGGCATTATTCAAGTTTGAAGGATTAAATATATATATATATATATATATAATACAAATATCTGTAATTCAACTGTTAATCTCATCTCTTACTGAGTCATTTTGTTGTAGATCTTAATAATCCAACTGTTAAAACATATGATAAAACGACCATCCTGCCGTCACCTCATGCCACCTGCTTCCCTCCTGTGTGATTGATGTCTGTACCGCCGTACTTCTCACCTACACAGTATTTAACCTTTCAGACATTTCCCTCTTCTGTCTTTTTAGAAAAGCTCCTCGCAGGAAATGAAATTTGGACTTCATTTTTGTTGCTCCCAGCATGAATCAAGTGAAAATAAAAAGTGTTCCCTGTTCCCCTTTAGCAGCTCTGCATGCTGGAGACGTATGTTTGAATCTTTCATCTCTTTGCTCCTTAGCGTGGTGGTTTACGGAGGAGAAATGATGCCAGCAAGAGGACAACGAGGACAACGAGGACAACGAGGACAACGAGGACAACGAGGACAACTTCAGCTAATGTAGAGACGTCTAAGACGACCTGAAGAAGAATTTGAAGACTGTTCTGTGCCAGCTCTGTTTCCTGCATCACGACTGATTTTGCGTCTTGACAGCACCAACATGAAGGTCAAACCCAAACACAGCAGACTGAGTCTCAATTCAACAGAAAGTCTCCTGACTGAGAGCCTCTTATTAAGTCACTCCTGTTCGGATCTTCATCACATTTTATGAAACAAAGGTCCAAAATGATGAAGCATTTCCTATTTGGGAATCCTGCAGGGCCCACTTGGATCAGGATCTTCTCCCTAACATGGGACAGGCTGTGATACGTCTCAACACCTGTGAATGACATAAGAAATCTTTCCACTTCCTCTATTTGACTTGGATTTCTTTCAAACTTGGACTGAATGGAACCCGAGCCCGGTCGGCCCGGTAGGCCCGGTCACGCCCCCTTCTTGCTTGGTTTCGGGCGGTTCATTTGGGAGTGCCCCCCAGGTCAGGACTGGCGTTAGGTATCAAGACTGAGTGAGCGTTCACATCAACCAAATACAAATGGGCTTCATGTGAAAACCACGGACGTCCCAGGTGTCTCTCTGTGAGAGACAGGAGGACGCTCATCTTCCTCCGCCGTGCAGAAAACAAAGGAGCTCTGTGCCTCCCAAATGGTGCGACAAATGTCCACGACAAATGACGAAACGGCCTCGTAGACCTGCACCACCTGCCACCGAATAGGACGGAGTGATGCCAGAAACACAAGCAGCTCCAGATTCAGGGCTTAGACGGTTTTAACAGCCCCCCCCCCCCTCCGTGAGCTGCAACCTGATTGGCAGAGGATGGGTGCTGTGTCATGTTTGATGCAGAGCGACATGTCACCATCACTCGGTGAACCTCACTGAGGTCCACCTCCTCCGTCAGGCCTCCTGATGGTTTTCGATGAGTTGCGTGTTTGTTGATCTATTTAAATTCTTTTTGGTTTCATATTGTTGATTTTGAGGTTTTTGAAGCGTATTGTGAGGTCACCCTGAGTCCTCTGACAGGAGCCTCTATAGTTCTGTGATTTTCTCCCGGTTTCAGACTTTCAGTACTTGAGGAAGAGATCAGCTGTTGCACTGTCACCACTCGGCGTTGCCATATGCAGATTCCTGTTCCCTCTATTCCGATCCTAAATGACGCCCACGTGCCGTTGGAGCGAATGCTGCTGGACGAGAGTGGGAAGGGAGCCATCGTTCGAGGGATCTCTTCCCCCACGGGCCGTGGCTTTAAATACCCCCGTTTAATTACCGTGTGATGACACAGTAACTACCGCTGTCATGTCCTTCGGAGCGTTCAGGGGGACGAGGGGCCTGCGGAGAGCCGACCGTCGGCCGCCTGCTGCTGTGGCGCAGACAGGAATTCCGTACGTTTGCTGCTCGGCAGACAAATGATGGTCAAATGCAAATCGTGCGGCGCGTGTGGCATTTGAGGATGAGGGGGTTTGAACGTTCAAAGAGAGGACAGAGGACGGCGGCTGGAGGTTTCAGCCTTTCATCCACACTTCCTTTCCACATTTTTCGAAGTCATTCGAGCACCAAGTACTTCAGGGCAGATGAAGATATTCTGTGAACAGCTTCTATCTGTCTGAACTCCTAAAAAGAATCTCTCCATCCACAGCACCTTTTCCCTTTAAGGCCTCATTGAATAACTTGCATTTCAATGTGGTTTTAGAGGGAAAGGGAGCCCGATTGTTGGAGGAATCACAGCGACCGAGCACACGAGCACGAATCACAGAATTCTCTTATTTCAGGTGCAGAGAGGGAGCAGCAGGAGCCCTCGCTGATGGAGCACAACGTGGAGCATGACTCCATCAGGAGGCCGCCTTGGATCAGTAAACAGAGCTGAAACGTTGGACAACGGGAGAATGTATGTGTGCATTAGTAATCTGGGTAATCTAGATTACCATCTCTGACATACTTGTTTGTGTCAGTGAGATGGAGAGGGATGATATGATGGGATGATATGATGGGATGATATGATGGGACGATATGATGGGACGATATGATGGGATGATATGATGGGATGATATGATGGGATGATATGATGGGATGATGATGATGATAGGGAAGGTTTGTATCTCTCTCAGACACCTCCATACCACCACGTACCGTTCTGATACGTAAACAATATAAGAACAGACGCTAATTCCATACACACATCCATCTGTTACCTACATAACATAATCAGCAGTATTGATCATCACAAAGTACCAGCTGTGGAATGCAGTGCTGATCCCAGATAAGTGCTCATCTCCATCATCAGGTTCATCACCACGTGCTCTCAGTCAGTACCAGCAGGTAAACTCTCCACAGGTAACCGACGCACTGCAACGTCACAACACGCTTTGGAATCCTGTCCGACTGATCTGGGATCTATCGTACACACGTGACTCCCCTGATACCGGTCTACGTGAGACTAAGGAGCTACGTGACACTGCATCCGTTTGACTGATGTACTGTAGGTTTACCGGGTCCTGATATGATAATCGCCTCACCAGGATTTTTGTCACCTTACATACGCCACATGTTTGACGCCGCCTACACACATGATGCACCAAACGAGCGTCTCCTTCAGGAGCGGCGCTCTAAAGGGCTGCACAGACCCTAGAAACAAACGCTTCCTGACCAAACCTCTCATAAAAAACTCAACATGGGAGGGAAGACGGACAGGAAACCTTGGACAGAACGGATAGATGACACGAACCACGGAGGAGGTGGAACGACTCGGTCAAAGCCAACACCTGAGTCCTGAAGCAGCAAGAGAAACACCAACCGGTCCAACCAGGTCCAAGAGAGTCCAAAGGGGGTCGGCTGCAGTCCACAAAGAGGACACTCTACAGAAGGGTCAGATTATAAAAATGAACTGGTCTGAAGATCCACCAGCAGAATGTGTGTGAAAAACGTGGTCTGAATACAATCACTCACCGACCTGTGGCAGGACCACGGAGATCCAGCAGGGCGGGGCTGGGCCTGGGTCCATCCTGGGGGGCCTTTAGGCAGTGACTCAGGTCTAAATGGAGGTGAGGGGTCCCTCATGGCTCCCTGATGATCCAAGTTCACCCCAGTTGTCTTTGTTCCATTCTTGATCCTGCCAAAGTGCATTCTTTACAAAACATATAGAAATTCTTTACATTGATATCCGGTCTTCGAGTCGACCTTTACCGGTCGGGTACACCGGGGGACATTAAAGCCCGTCTATCTGTGGTGGCTACTGACGGACATTGCGCTCATCCCCGAGCCCTGTGCGCCACCTACTGACCAGAGTGGGTAACACAAAATATGATCAAAATAAAATAAGAAACTGGGTGAAAAAGAGCGAGTTTTTTGTTTTATTTTGAAAGGTCTCTAACCTTTATTATTATCATTATTTTTATAATCCTTTCACTGGAGTCTGGAGCATCGATTTGACCTGATGATGGCGCTACAACAACAGTAACAGCCGATCATTTGGGGCCCTGACGCGTTACGAGTCGTTGTCTTGGCGTTACTGAGTCAAACGTCCTCGTTGAGAGCCGGACGCGCTGTTCGGCCTTGGCAGAGGTTCACCATGTGTTGTTAGTTATTGTTTGGTGTTATTACTGCCTTATTATCGACGTTATTATACTTCCCGTTCCTGTCTCTGCCTCCGTCCGTCGGTTTCCTCCCATTTTTTGGGGGTCGGTGTGTCGGGACATCCGATGGTCCAGACTCGCCTGGAGACTCCCGACGCACCAGCCCGGCGTGCGTCAGCGTGGATCAAAGTGCACACAGGAAGCTCCGTGCGCCGTCCTCTGCGTTCCGCTCCGTGCTCCTCACCGTGCGCCTCGCCGTGCGCCATGATGCGGTGTTTCAGAAACCTCACGGGTCGTGCGTGGCGCTCTCCGTGCGCAATCGTGTACGTTTTGGCGATCTGGTTCACCTCGGTCAGCTCACACCCGCAGTGTTTGGATTTCAAAGCCCCCTTCCGACCGCCAACGGAGCTGGATCTGTGCGCCATGTACAGAGAGTTTGGCTGCTGTGACTCTCAGAAGGACCAGGAGCTGATGGCCAAGTATTACCGGATCATGAATAACTTGGATCATCACGGTTACGCAAACTGCGCCGCGTTCGTGCAGGAGCTGCTGTGCCAGGTAGGCAACATGAGGCCAAAGGTCATCCAGCGGCCAGCGGCTGCAAAACAAGTCACTCGTGAAATGGGTCAAGAGGCACGAAGGTGCAAATGAAGGCAGAGAAAAAAATAAAGAACATTTATGGATTTATTATTCAGAACTTCCATTCATTCAAGTATTTATAAACGAAATCCAAAAGTGTATAAAAGACAATATCAGTTCTAGTTCTGATCTATTTATAGACTCACTCTCCAAGACACACACAGATCATTCAGTTTATAGATTAATAATGACAGTAATGTATTTTTAAAAACATGCAGGATGAATTTAAAGACACACGCGGTCTTTAGTAAGGAAGAAAAACAACAAACAAACACCAACCACACGTCCTGTACGGTGTCTGTGGTCTGTTTGTGGTCTATACGGTGTCTGTGGTCTGTACGGTGTCTGTGGTCTGTACAGTGTCTGTGGTCTGTACGGTGTCTGTGGTCTGTACAGTGTTTGTGGTCTGTACGGTGTTTGTGGTCTGTGTTCGTGGTCTGTACGGTGTTTGTGGCGTTTAGCCCTGTTCCCTCACAGTAAGAAAGTCGTGGGTTTGAATCCCGGTCCTCCTCCCCTCCTTCCTGTCTGTAGTCTCCATGTTCTCCTCCTGGTCCTCCTGTTTCCTTCACCCTCTAAAACATGAAGGTTAGATTCATCAGTCCTGACCGAGGACCAGGAGGAAGACCTGGACTTGGACCACGGGAGCTGCTGTGTGTGTGTGTGTGTGTGTGTGTGTTGCTCATCCTCATTGAGGAGGGGTCAAAGTGCAGAGAGGGGATGAATAAAGTAGCCTTCTTCTTTGTGTCTTTCCGTCCTCCTCCATTGATGCAGGAATGCTCTCCCTACGCGGCTCATCTCTTCGATGCAGAGGACCCCGGCACTCCTCTCCGGACCATCCCCGGCCTGTGCCCTGACTACTGCTCCATGTTTTGGGACAAGTGCAACTCCACCATCCCTTTCCTGTCCGACGACCCACATCTGACGAGCCTGAAAGAGGACCGGACCCGCGTGTGCCAGTACCTGGAGCTGGATGACGTGGATTACTGTTACCCCCATCTCCTCAGCAACCAGCACCTCACCAAGGACCTGGGCAGAGTTCAGGCGGACTCCGAGGGCTGTCTTCAGCTGTGCCTGGAAGAAGTGGCCAACGGGCTGCGGAACCCGCTGGCCATGGTCCACGCCGACGACGGCACGCATCGCTTCTTTGTGGCGGAGCAGGTTGGCGTGGTCTGGACCTACCTTCCCGACCGTTCCAAACTGGAAAGGCCATTTTTGAACATCAGCAAAGCGGTGTTGACTTCATCTTGGGAAGGAGACGAGAGAGGCTTTCTGGGAATGGCCTTTCATCCTGAATACAAATATAACGGGAAACTGTACGTGTACTACTCAGTGGAGGTGGGACTGGACGAGAGGATCAGAATCAGTCAGTTCCACGTCTCATCCAACGACATGAACTTGGTGGATCACAAGTCTGAGCGGTGGGTGGAAACTCCTGATCCTCGTTCCTTCCAGTAATTGTACACTTGGTGAGATCTATGAGTCACTCTACTCTTTCTCTACAGGGTCATTATTGAGATCGATGAACCTGCGTCCAACCACAACGGAGGCCAACTGCTATTTGGGGACGATGGATACTTGTACATTTTCACAGGGGACGGTGGAATGGCCGGAGATCCATTTGGGACGTTTGGAAATGCCCAGAACAAGTAGGAATGTCATGAAAGTCTTTGAATGGGCTGAATGTGCTGAGGACTTAGGTCACTTAGTGAACTTTTGTTGGGCTGTAGGTCGGCTCTCTTGGGGAAAGTTCTCCGCATCGACGTGGATGACAACGACAGAGGCCCGCTCTACAAAGTCCCCCCCGACAACCCTTTCGTAAACGAGCGGGGAGCGAGGCCCGAAGTTTACGCCTACGGCGTCCGCAACATGTGGAGGTGCTCCGTGGACCGGGGTCATCCTGTGACGAAGGAGGGCAAAGGGCGCATCTTCTGTGGTGACGTGGGCCAGAACAAGTTTGAAGAGATCGATATCATTGAGAATGGACGGAACTACGGGTGGAGGGCCAGGGAGGGTTTCTCCTGCTACGATAAAAAGCTGTGTGCCAACAGCTCCTTAGGTGAGCACCATCATCCGTGAGTCCACGGTCACAGCAGGAGACATACAGCTGGTACATAGGACAGATCAAAGCAGTGAGGAAACAGACGGGGGGGAAGATTAGATTTTATTTGTTCATTCGTTTACTCACATTTGAACAGTTTGACTTTTTCCTAGAAATATGTCAAGATCCAGTCCAGTCCAATACAGGATCTAAATCAAAAAAGTGAATAAAATAAGTTTTAGAAATCCAAAAATCTTTCTTTTAGATGATGTCCTGCCTATTTATGCTTATCCTCACAAGACTGGCAAGTCAGTGACTGGTGGCTACGTGTACCGAGGCTGTGAATACCCCAATCTGAACGGCATGTACATCTTTGGAGACTTCATGAGTGGGTAAGGCTACATCTGACAGGTCCCAGGGAAAAAACAAAAAACACGCTTTATAAAGGCACCGCTGGAAACGTCACACATGGACGTGTTTTTTCCTCTTTCAGACGTTTGATGAGTCTTGAGGAGGACAAACATACAGGACTCTGGACGTACAATGAGATCTGTATGGGGATGGGCCTGACCTGTGCCTTTCCTGGACTTATCAACAACTACCATCCCTACATCATCTCCTTCGCTGAGGATGAAGCAGGTAAGGCCTGAAGCCACACACACACACACACACACACACACACACCATGCAGACTATTCTACTTTTCCGTTGTGAGTTTTCCTGAATTCAGTTTTTTTTTTTTTTCCATCCAGGTGAGCTCTACTTCATGTCAACAGGAACACCAAGTGCTACGTCACCTTCAGGAGTTCTTTACAAAGTGGTGGATCCCTCAAGGTGAACATTAAGAATAATCCAGATTTCCACAGCAAGTACAGCACATTTCTATTTCTTGGAAGTTGATCTTTCAGACACATCTGTTCATAGTTACTAACAGGCGCGTCATTCTTCTCAGCCAGCCTGAGGGATGAACCGCCTCACACTCCTACTTGGTTTGGATGTGATCTTACTGTAGGTCTGGTTTTTCTCTGTGTTACTGATCATTTTGTTCCTGGACGTGCAGGTCAAAGTACCTGGAAACGTCGAAGGCCTGCCGTCCTACAGGCCTCAGGCTCTCTCAGCGTTCCCATTCATTCCCAGACTTCAAACCCTTTCAGACTGACTCACTGTGTTTCCTTTACATGCACTCCATCCTCCAAGGATTTGTCCATCCTACAGACACATGAAGTATGTTTACATGGCAGTTAACACGCTGATTAAACTGGAGAAAAGGTTTTCCCCAAATCTCTTGAAAACTTCCCAACTGTAACGGGCAGAAATCAAAGAGTACTTCCAGACCGACTGTGACTGTGACGACATGTAAACTTTGATTGTGACTCCTGAGGACCGGCCTCACTCTGTGATCGTGGTTAATCCTGTTCCTCAATTACAGCGTTGAATCCTCCCACTTATGAAATGTATGCAGAGATGGAAGTGATGAAACTGTTTGAATCTATTTCCGATCATATTCCTGATTTCAATCAGGTTTGACGTCCACGTGCTGCGTGCTGTCCGTCTCTGTATCTTACATGGAAAAGTATCTTGTACTTTTATTTTCCAGACGTGCTGCGCCAGGAAAATGTCACTATGACCCTAATCCAGTCAGGGTGAAGAGTAACCTCATCACGTTTATTCCCCAGGAGAGTGAGTATCCACGACCTTTGGTCTCCGTCTGCTCTCTAATGTTGGATCATTGTAGCAGCTCAGATCTCCGCCCACACTGAGTCGGATATAAATCTAGAACTCCACCAAAAATGGAGCTTTTCACAGTGAATAAATCTGAAAACTCTGTTGACACCCTGTCGTGAAGACAAGAAAAGGAAAACAGAGATTTGGAAATGTTGAAGTGTGATTGCCAAAACAAACAAAATATGATATTATATTATCATTATATGATATGATATTATATATACCAAGTTTGTGAACCTGTAAACCTCGTGCGTTTAGTGCACGACTACTAACGACATTTGAGCAGTTTTGCCAATTGGTGAGGACAGTTTTACTGCTTATAAAATGTTATGAAAGACTAGTGTGGATGGAAACATTTTGCCCCTAAAGTTTTTCCGTGTGTGTGTGAACGGAGTCTCAGGTTTTATCATCTAGACTTCTTTCATTTCTGTCTTTCTTTCATCAGCATTAATTGGCCTCGAGTCACCAAACAAACACAAAGAAGAGGAGCAGCCCACAGACGCACAAGACTGGCTGCAACAGCTGATCGACGAACTGAACGCATTGCAGTTCGCCACGACCACCGCCACGCCGACCACGACCACCAAAGCACCCAGACATCCCAGGCGGAAAAACCGGCGCAAGAAGGGCAGATCCAGAGCGGAGGGCGCATCCGAGATACAGAACGGAGCGGTGAGGTTGGTCGGAGACGATCGAGGTCGCAGCGATCGCGGACGGGTGGAGATACATGTAAACGGAGAGTGGGGTACGGTGTGCGACGACCTGTGGACCACCGAGAACGCCGCAGTGGTTTGCCGGCAGCTCGGCTTCCGTTACGCACTGAAGGCGGCCAGAAACTCGGAGTTCGGCGAGGGAAAAAACGTGCGGATCCTTCTGGACGACGTCCAGTGTGACGGGACCGAGGCCAGCCTGCTGGACTGCACCCACCCCGGGGTGGGAACGCATAACTGTGCCCACTACGAAGATGCAGGTGTGATCTGTGGAAGCTCGGACGACTTTGTAGGAGTCTAAACGTTTTGCTGCTATGATGTCAGTGCAAAGTATTTTCAACTAAAGCTGCTGTCTTCAAATCCACACAGTGTTCGACGCTGTTTAAAACCTACTGGCAACGTTTCTTTCTATTTTTCTCTTTCCCTTTGATGAGGGGCAAAACGTAAACTGAGTGATGTCATTACATAATTTAGTGACATTTGAAACAGCGGTGCTACCGACAAAAGATGCTAAGGATCTGATTGTGATTTGTCCGTGAAGTGAAGGGAAAACAAAGCATTCAATCATCAAAGCAGTTCAAAAGTTACATAACTGCTGGAATGCACCGATGGAAGCCAATAGTGAAACCTATCCAAGGATGAACGCTTATCTTCTACTTGCCAGCTGTTGCACATAGCTTTGCATCTTCCTTTAATATGAATGAATGTTTCATCCAATGGCCTTTGGCCTCAACAGTAAAGTGAGATTAGGGTCTGAATGTCAGGTGACCTCACTGTGATCGAACTGAAACACCATCTGATGTCATGTGGATATCAAAGGTCCATCCACCTGTCTTTAAGAGCGATGAAGGGTTAGGGTGATAAATCTTGATGAACTCCACTTCACGTTCCACTGACTTTGTGAACACAATTCCTGTGAAAAACAAATTTTTATTGGGAACATTAATTATAAAAATCCTCTAATATCCTGCTTGTTAATCTGTAAGCGGGTCCTGTCCGACCCTCAGGAAAAAAAAGATGAGAAGAAGCTGTAGATTGTGGTCTGACAGGTGTAAATACCAACAAAGAGGCATATGTGAATTTAATGTTGGACGGATTTGGGGTCCCAGGACTTCAAAAAGATAGACTAACTTCTAAATCAACAGACTTCATTAAAGCCCGTTGATGTGTACAATGTGTAAAGTGTCACAGTGTTGGAAAACTGAAATTGATCATCTACACACTAGCAGCTTTGAAACGGCAAACTAAGGTGTATTTAATGTACCTTGATGTTTGGCGTCTGTGGTCTTCAGCCGGTCCTCCTTGTCCATCAGATCCAGACCAGAAAAGACAACTGTGGCCTTGTCAAAGTCTCTAAGGTGTTGCTGCAAACCCACAACATTCTCACATACGTCATCGCATCCAAATATGACGTGTACATCAGGCTGCAGGAGCTACAAGATATAAAAGGGCACTAATGTGACTCATACAAAATAACATCATTCGCAAGCATAATACTGTTGTTTGAAGTTTCCTATATCTTTTATAAGATCAATATTTCAGCAAAGCGATGTATCCAAGATGTTGAACTTGACTTATCCGTACGACCCCGAATATTCAGTCTTTATTATGTTTGTGATTCTTTTGAATCCTCCTTTTCACGGTGATTGTCTCGTTCATGGTTTTATGGCCCAACGCCGTCTGGCTACTTTTAACGACGATTAACACGAAAAATCGCGTTCTATTCACAATAATTGTGAGCCAAACTCCCTACAGTGTTAACGCCAACAACGTCAAAGCATAAAATAGAAAATAAAATAACGCCGCTTGCTGCCAAACCTTTAAGTGCTTTAAGTGCTTTGTTTCTAACACGAAGTCCCGTTTCGGCTAGCAAGTTAGCTACAGCTAGCAGGACTCATGGTACATAAAAAGGCTCCACTCAACTGAAATATTCAACTTTTGCTTTAGTATTTATACTTAAACACGATATCCGGTCGCCAGCTGCTCCGGGCTCCATAGCTCAGTGGTTAGAGCACTGGTCTTGTAAACCAGGGGTCGCGAGTTCGATCCTCGCTGGGGCCTGAATTGAGTTTTTGTGTTGCCTTTCCAATAACACCGTCAACAGATTCTACAAAAGTCTTAACAAATACCACAATTAGCCAATTCGTTCCATAAAAGTCATAAAGCTGAATGTATTAAATGTTCGTCGATTAAATATATATTCACGACCAAAGTTAGACGAGGCATGTACACGAACTCTAAGATGACTTTCCTTTCATTCCAGTCTGTATCTCAGGAAATTAAGAGACTTTCCCTCTTTGTTTGAAGTTCATTTGTATGCCGAGCGCCCAGACACCCACAGAGTCCGTCCGTCCTGATAAAGAGCCTCTGTCCCTCCACGGCATCGAGAACAAAAGAGGGGAAGCGGGGCGAGGCGGGGGAGGAGAAACTTTCACTATACTATTAATCGACGGGAGCTTTTGTGCCTTTGAATCTTTTTAAAATTTGTTTTCACCGGTAGCGATATTCGAACCTATGAATCGCTGTAACATCTCTACCATTAATAAAGTCACTATAGATGAGTTTAAACCACACCGTTGTATGAAAGTTGTTTACTACAATGTCAGTACCTGAAGCAGAAAACCGGGACAATTGAGTTATAAATTAATTATTTCATTATTTCCATGCTTTAAGGTTGTCGCATATGTGCATTTACCTACCTTAGATACGTCGACTACAACCCTTTGTGTAAAACCATTCTTACTGGATGTTATGACTTCAAGTGGATTAAGAGAAACCAGCGACTTTATGACGGCGGAATCCATCTGAAAAAGGGGCCAAAGATGGACCTCGGCGTTAGATTGGCACACGGCCGAGCGGGCCAGCTTAGTTCCATAAGTGGCCACTAGGTGTCAGTGTTGCCTCGTTTGGACCGTGAATAGTTGGAGACATGGGGGCCATTTTTAAAAATGAAAACTGACCATAAAACCAGTCATTAAAAATGACTGGCTTGTTTTCAGAGTTTAGTGTGACTTGAAAAGTTTACAATCAGCCCAACAAGAACCACAGCAGTGAAAACAAGACAGACATCATTGTAGTCACAGCACAATCTGTCTATCTGTCTATCTGTCTATCTGTCATGGGTTACTGAGGGTGCACCTAAGGCGTAAAAGACCACAGAAGTGATGGTGTCAGTAATATGTAGAATGTTAATGTAATACGTGAAATGTATTGATGTATTAATGAAAAATGTTTGTATGCTTTACATTTCTGTCTAAGTAGTACATGACAGGTATGAGACGCAGGACATTTGTGTGTGGAATGTGTAGGTGGCCTTTGTTCGGCTGCAGACGGTCGGCCCTCTGCTGTTTATGTGTACAACATGCACAATACAAATACACAATGTACTCTTCACAAGAGCT
Source organism: Brotula barbata (assembly GCA_900303265.1). Classification (NCBI taxonomy): domain Eukaryota; kingdom Metazoa; phylum Chordata; class Actinopteri; order Ophidiiformes; family Ophidiidae; genus Brotula; species Brotula barbata. The sequence continues at coordinate 7,083 of OMNV01026879.1, read as the reverse complement.
GATTCTTCTAGATAATCATCATACAGGAAGGAATGTTAACGTCAACAAATGGGTCTGTATGTTTTGTTATGAGCACATGCTGGGTCGAAACACACACACACACACACACACCGATACACACACATTGACTTTGATGGCTCCACTGATAATCAAACACGACAGAAGGTGGTGAACTTTCCCAGAGTTCCCCGTGGAGCCAGGAAGGCGCTGCGGTCGACTCAGGTGGAGGAAGGGGCGTGGCGTGAAAACTAATATGTAGAAGGAGCAGAGACAAGACATGCAGGAGGTTCAGAGTCTGGAAGTATCGGACTTTATCATCTGCTGTCATGCATGCTGTATTTTGATGCTCGACAAAATTAAATCAACGCCACAACAAAGAAAAGAGAATACACAAGTCGGACAAGACAGTCAATGAGCTCGTTTCAAAGGATGAAGGGAGAAAGACGCTCCACGGTCCACGGTCCACGCTCCACGGTCCACGGTCCACGTGATAAAAACCTCAGCAGGAATGTTGACAGATGTGAGCAAATGGCTGCAGATAAGATGAACAGCCATCAGAC
>OMNV01026877.1:0-12213 GCA_900303265.1 Brotula barbata | reverse complement strand
TGGAGAGAATCCAGAGTCTGTGTCAGTAAGAAGGCCTGAGGGGCGTCCGTGTAATTTAAGGAGCGCGCATACTGATGGACGTGAAGAATTAAATGCCGGCGAAATTGCCGACCGTGGCCCCATTTACTCCACGGTCGGTCCTTTGTGGTGCCGATGTTATATTTGGCACAACAGCCCACGGTCCGTGTATTACCACGGGAGCTGTAGGGTCTCAAAGTGAGGAAATGAGTCTGAAATATGGACGGTAATGATATATACATAAAAAAAAGAAAAAAAGATGGTTTAAAATTTGCCGATACAGAACTAATTGAGGCGATTCAGCGTGACTGAGTGGAGTGACTCGGCCCCCCTGTGACTCCGAGCTGCAGATGGCGAGGATGGTTTAAGTCGTTACGGTTATTAGCGCCACCGATACCTGATTATAGTCGGGAAATGCGAAATAGTCTTCGGTCGCAAAACTGGTCAAGTCCAGGTGCATAACCCAAAATCAGATCAAAGGGCTTCACAGCCCACATTACAACGGATCCCGAGGCTCTCCAGGAGGACAAGGAAAAAGTCCTTAGAAGCCTTAATGTCCTACATTATGCTTCATATCCTGCTATCTGCTGGACTTCCTACTGTCCAACAGATTCTGCTTGATTCCAGACTTGATATCCTAGTCTCCACTGGACTTCCTACTCTCTGGTGGACTTCTTACTTTCCGCCAGACTTCAAACTTTCTGTTTGACGTCTGACTGGTCTTCCTACTTTCTGCACTACTTCCTATTTCCCAATGCACTTCTTACTTCCTGCTTGATATCCTACTTTCTGCTGGACTTCTAATTTTCCGCTTGATAGTCTACTTCCTGTTGGACTACCTACTTTCTGCAGTACTTTGTACCTTACTTTGTATCTGATTTACAACTTTCCACCAGAAATCTTTCCTTATGCTTCAAATCCTACTTTCCGCTGAACTTCCTATTTCCTGTTGGACTTCCTACTCTTTGCAGTACTTCCTACATTTTGTTTGATTTCCTACTCTCCAGGTTTTTGTGTCGATGTCACAAACCACACAACCATGCCACTCACTCGCTCGCTCGCTCTGTTCTTCCAGCCTTTTTTTTCAGACTGCTGTTTGAAACAATAGCAAAACGTTCATGAATTTACCTTAATGAGAAATGGTTTGATTCGCACAAAATAAACTCAGAAGTTTGTTTTTACTTCCAAGTTAGACATGCTCATACAAAGACGTCTCAAAAATGTGACTCAAAGCGTACAAAACAGAAACCCCAGAGTCCCCTGAATGAGTGATATATTGTTTTGTTAGCTGAATAAATGAGCTCACTATCACAAATTTATGCAGATTGCAACTAAGCATCAGTGACAACGGCAGACCTCTAAGGTTTGAACACCCCGATAAGATAAGGAGTTTTGAGAGACTTTTCCCTTAATTAACAGCAGGAGTTCTGCTAACTTTCCCCTCACATACGCTCTTGAAAGACAAACAAACTCAGATCAATGAAGAACTTTGGGGCAACCGAGACCAAAACTGTGGGTGGCTTCAAACTGTTAACGTGTTCGGAGGATGAATCATTAATGCCCCCCCCAAAAAAAGATGAAGTCTTGTTATTAATTTCCAAGTCTCTCCCACATGACGGTTCACACCCCTGTCTTTTTCAACTTATATCACCAAACCGGCCCGAGGACTGCAGCCACCCCAGATAACCTCCTCAGCAGACACGATGCACGGGCCCCCAGCCCCACGCCCGGACTAGGGGGACAAACGTGACACGTCCCAAAGTCCGGAGAGACGCAGCCTGGATGGCACGAGTCTCATAATCACTCGCTTTCAAAGGGAACCCTGCTCTCCTGCCACAGCCGTGCGGCGCGTTTGATCTCCCACCCTCCTCCTTCCCACTCTGCTCATTTTTAGAAAATCTAATTAAGAGCCAAGACGGGGGACGATGAGTGAAGCCGTCCCCCTGATGACAGCAGGAGATGAATGGCGTGTCTGAGCCGCTCGCTAATTTAAGAGGCCGCACCTTTTGGATGGAAATATAAAAATCAATATGCTCTTTGCTTTGGCATCCGAAGGGGAAGCGTACGAACTAATGGCCGTGACTATCGATCAAAAGGGAAATTATATTAATTAATGTAAATGAGTCCAAATTCTGGCCGGAGATCCCGCTGAATTCCGTGTAATTTGCGTTAACGAGCAAACGGAAAGCCGCTTGACAAACGTTCAAAAGGTTAGCAAATAGTAAATCCAGAGTCAACAAAACGCACAGCGGTGTTTCCAACCATGAGTGGCAACACAAATAAGAGGGCACGACAAGATTCTATTATGGGAACAAGGCCTCCACACACACACACACACAACCAGGGTGCATGCTAGAAAATGGACAGAGTCTTTATACCATTAACGCTTGCACACCTTTTCTTGCTGTAACGAGTATTTTTCTCTGGTGATGTCTCTCACTCTGAGGATTATTAGCATGTGCGCGCTAGGCTAATTCCTATCATGCGTGCTAGCCACGGCTTAACCACATAGTTCTGCGTGCTTTTACTACAATTTATCTTTTAGCTAATGTTAGCTGGCTAGCTATCACTAGTGTTTGCTAGCCTTAATGTTTGCTAGCCATCTTGAATGATTGACGTGGTGAGGACAGCAGACTGCAGGGACGGACACTGTGTCTTTTTGGATTGTCCCCAGCTGAGACTGTGATTGGTTCAGGCTACACATATTGCGATATAGAAGTGCTGTGGGTCGGAATTAATTAGCAATTAGCAATATGGAACCAACACTCTGCGACGGTTTGGCAGTAATAACAAAACAAATACAAATACATACGAAGGGGTACGTTGGTCCAGAGCTACTCTTAGATTCATCTTACAACTTTATGAAATAACGATAATTTGACTTAATATGAGCTTATACTCGATATGACAATATATAACAGGACAAACAGCAAACCTTTTTCTTTATTGTTTCCAACGTTATGTAACAACACACAAATAAAACACACCAGGCAGAGGCACAACAACCAAATTACTTCTCACAAAAAAGATTTTCTTTAATGAAAAAAGTAAACGGTGGCTGACAGGAGGATGAGGGACGCAATTAGAGCCGTCCTCCATCCTCCATCCTCCATCCTCCCCCTCTGCCCACGATGAGCGCTGACACAGCTGTTTAGTATGTATACATCCTTTTATCCTTATCTTGGTTTTATTCTATATGCTGCGTAATTGTTTATTGTTGTTGCTGCAAAACGTGAAATTGGCCCACGGGGATAAATAGTCTCATCTCAGTTCAGATAACAATCACAAAGGAACGAGAGACAGAAGAGTCAGGGGGTCTTCTCATATCCTCTCTCTCTCTCTCTCTCTCTCTCTCTCTCTCTCTCTCTCTCTCTCTCTCTCTGTGCATCATTATTGTTGTTATTATTATTATTATTGCTGGTGGTTTTCTCTCCACATTCTGATTCGATGAAAACGTGGGTTCAACCATCAGCACTTAGAGGATGAAACATGTGGATCGTGTCTCTGTGGATCCATAAGGATCCATTCTACAGATTACAAACCTGATATCCAGCCAAAATGACTCGAACCTCAGAGAAATAAATGACAGGAGGAAGATAGATGGCGACGATTGATGTATTTTTTCTGTCCTCTCCACGTCCTTACCTGTGGTCGAGGATGTCCCGTCACCAGACAGGTGAGCTCCAGGATCTCTCCCTCTCGTATGGTGTAGACTCTCTCCGTGTGCCTCTCCTCCTCAACATTGCAGGCGTGTCCTGAGTGTATAATGCGGACCGTCGGCGGTGCTGTGAAAGGAAAAAAAAAAAAAAAAAGCACAGAGTAGTTTAACATTCTGGTCATTTTCTGAAGGAATAAGCAGTTTAGCGCAGCAGATGGTGTATTGATTAAGAGGTTGTCTCACTTAAAACAAGCCTCTTTCAAAGCTTTGTGCCGTAGCGGTGCTGCAACGGATCACACAAACGATCTGAGGCATTTGTCGAAGAAAACGGAAAAACAAAAATATCTGACACCTGTTTTGCTTTTATGACATTCACTTTGATTCAAGCTTCCAAACGCTGCAGCTGGATCAAACAGAAAGCTGCGGAAAGTTACTTTTAGAGACGCACCCAGCTGCTTCATAAATACCTTTTCTGTGTTAGTGACAGATCAGATGTGAAAAGCGTTTGAAAGTCAAAAACAGAACACCTTTATTTCTCTACTTTTACCACCTGTCTTTACCAAAGGGTCCCTACGACTTCGGTTTCGTTTTTTATAATATGCATTTTTTTTTGACATGAACGTAATAAATAGAGGGGAGAAAACAGATTATCGTTTATCACATTCAATCAAGTAAATGTCATCAAAACCATCCTTTTTGAAGGGCAACATGAAATGGTTTATGCAATAAAAACAGCACAAAGGAGACAACGGTAAAAGTCAAACACACAAAAAAGTTGCCGCATTTTTCTTTTTCAATAATAAGATCAAACTGATTGGCAATTAGCTGCGTAAACAGAGCTGCGGGTTTGCTCCACTCTGCACGAGGCAGATAGAAACGAACACAACTTCACCAGTTTGCATAAAATTTGCCTCAGAAGAACAAAACACCTCAAGAAAACTTTTTTGCAATGGCAGAGTGTCACCGAGTGTGAAATTTCCCCTTAAGAGACACTAAAGCCCTTAAACCTTACAAGTCTCGTTTTTTGTCTGCTGAATCGAAACGTACTTAACAATACCCACTGCGAGTGTTCCAGATTTATCACTGTGGGTCTCATGTGTGCACCGCTGACGTCACAGATAATCCATGTTAATCCTAATCCAAACTAATTCATGTCAATTATAGATAAAGTTTTCATTTAGCAGCATGTGAAGAATGAATAAAAGTACCTTAAAACAGGCTGTTCTCACTGTCCTGTCTGTTCCTCTGGCCTGGTGGAGTTGGGGTGTCTCCCTACACACTTTCTGGTTCTCTCAGTCACCTGACCCTCACCAGCCAATCAACCATTAGCAACACCTTTGCTCAATCACTTGCTACCTTCTACAGCAGCTACAAACAACTCCATGTTTACTTAAAGTGATACACCAGCAACATTTTGTGATTTTTATTTTATTTTTTAGTAAATTGGAGCATCCTGGAGCGATTTGCTGTTCCCATTTGTTGTCCGGAGGTCTTTTACTGGGCCCTTATGGATCTCTTGAGACTTACAGGATTAGTTGGACACAAATATTGAACCTCTGCAGTGTGATGTCATCTCGTAGAAAATGTTGTGGAGATAGATTTTAGGGAAATAGTTCTCAAAGAAAGGAAATACCTTATGTGGAGTAGCTTTAGGTGGTGCCTCCATAGGAGTCCATTCTACAGACTATGGTTCTACTATAGTTCAATCATCGAAAGACAAATGTCTGACAGAAATCTACAACTTAAGAAAGAAAAAACTCTCTGACTGAGTTCAGACAAACGTGAAGTAGCTCAGCGATACAAGTTTAGCTTTTATTTTGACGAGCGAAACATCGAAGGGGATGTACATGATGTTCCAACGTACAAGAAACAAACAAATAAACAAAAGACTGGTGCCCTAATGAAATAAATGAGCTGACAATCATCAGGGATTATCACTTTATGAGGAGCTTTGCTAATAATTTGCATTAAAAATCTAAGATGAGCACAAAAATCAGCTTGGCACGGAGCGAAACTGACGGGGGGACCACGACGGGGGGAAACGTATCCCGTCATGACATCAGTCTGAACAACGGCCATGTTTTTTTCTCTCTCTATTGATTTCTATCTCTTGGTTCCATGATGAGATGACAGTTTCTACTCCACCTTGTTCTTAGGATGGAATGTTGCATGATGGGTTACGAGACGGGAATAACAACAGTTTGTGGAGAAATGGATGGTTATGGTACAGACTGCAAACAATCGATGTTTCTACAGGCGATCAATGTGTCAGTCAATCTGAGCCCGGATCGATCTGAGCCCTGATGGATCGGATGGAGTGTGTGCAGCAAGCGATGCATTTCAGTCCATTTTAGCAGACTAAGATTATGCCACTCTAACAGGTAAGAATAAATCATAAGGTTTTCTTCTCCTTTCATTTATCTTAATGAATCAGCTGAGCTCATTTACAACCATCACTGTCGGTAAAAACGACATAAAACGGAGGACGGCAAAGTCTCCGTCCCTGGTTCGGACTTAGCGGTTTTAGCGAAGAAGCCGCAATTACAGCAAACGTCTCCACTTGGTGGCCCCTCGTGGGACAGTGAGGACAGATGGTTTAATCCGTCCACGCCCTGACTTACAGTGAGATCCAGAGCCTGGGGGTAAAAGGAAGGGAGGAACTAGACCGCCCCGAAGTATCACTTCCACCGAGCTGTGAAGTAACGACTCCTGATAATACTAGCATCTGTTACGCATTCATTCCTCTCCAAATGACATGATTAGTGAAGAGGTTTGGGGTGAGATGATTTGCGGAGCGGATGTGGGATCTGATTAGGACGAGGAGCGTAATTTGGTAAGAGCGATGGAGTAAAAATGGGAGTGAAACGTGGCTTTCATGTTGGCAGAGCAGCTTCCTGTGTGGTCCCCCCTCAGCAGACCGAGCCCTGGCAGCAGAGATTCACGGAGACGTCCTGGGCTCTGCCATGCTAATGAGCGTGGAGACAGCCCGCCCTAAAACTGCACTGGGAGTCTCAGCCAGAGTGTGTCCTTAGCCGCACACTCGGCGCCCACCCCTCCTTTCCTGTTAGCAGCCATGCCACGTTTGTCTCTTTCAGCTCCTCTCAGGAGATGAAGAGGAAAAAAAGAAGAGGACCGACAATCTCTGTATCTCACCGAATCTCATATGAACCACCGCAGCTCCAGATCGGAGGTCTACGGCGTCTCGGTGGGGAGTAATTAACCAGGACCGGGAGGTTATGGCTCCACGGATGTCTGGGTGCAGGATAATACAAAAAAAAGGAACGGACGGATTTCAGCCAAAGAATGGAAGGATGCAGATTGGACACGATCCAGGCAAAACTTTGGTGCTGCTCGGCCTGATGGTGGCGCTGTGACTTTCTGAACTGTGAGCCACAGACTGAACCACACACTGTTAGCACATGGAATGGACAGAGTTAGCATTTTTAAAGATATTTCTTAATTTTCCGTCCAGTGGGCGTGGCCTATTCTTCATAAAGTGAGACATCTCACGAACGAAACGACAAAACGTCGATCGACACGACAGCAGCAGTCCGGTCCAGCCCAGAGATAGAAGATAAACATCCTGTCAGCTACATTAATTTACCTAGAAAATAAGATGAACCTCCACTAAGAGCCAGTAGAGGCGCCGTCGAGCAACAACAAATCACATAACGCTCAACTACATGTAATGTGGTCTGAAAGTGAATTCTAATAAATGGATTGCAGTGTGTCACGCTGCTTACGGAAGCGCCCAGAAATCATTTCATGGAAGTGCACGACCCACCGTCTCCACAAGGGGGCGGCATTTCACAGAGCTGAACATGCATCTGAACCGGTTTTTGGCTGAATGTGTCGATCGGTTTTCGTTCTTTTTTTAACCATTTCTAGGTCAGCTTTGGCAGTCGTGCCTCCTTGTTGTGTACGACTTTGTTGCCTATCACGCCCCCTGGTGGAAATCATGCATGACACGCAAGGTCAAAAACACTTTTAGTGTAATCATTCCGTACATCCTGAGAGCGTCAAAATCCTTTTTTTTTTTTTTTTTTTGGTAACCTGTAGAAATGATTGCAGCATTGCGACTGAGATGCTCTGAAACTATTCCTGCTCATTACCTGCCGTGTTTGCCAACTCCAAAATCCTGTTTGATCTGGATTTGACCTTTAAATTTATGGAGATTTCTGCAGTGTAAACTCTGGCAGACTGTGACTGGAATGGATTGTTGGCGTTCTTTTAAGTGTGTTTTGCTGCACGCCGTAAGAACAAAAACACATAGAAACTGTGCGTTATACGTGATAGCGCGCACGTGTATGTGTGCGTGTGTGTGTGTTGTCTCGCCTCAACATCTGGTGGCGATTTATCTCTCCCTCTTCCCTTTGATAGTCCCTTCAAAACTCCAAACTCCAACCCCCGCTGAAATATGAGCGGCTTCAGATAATATATCACCCTGTGATTTTTATGAGTAGTAAACAAACAGGAAATTATGTAGTAATGGCAGTGCTCTTAGTTCATGCTCTGGGGCTCTCGTACATAAGTATACACGGATATGTGGGGGAACGTTATTGTGCTCATTACGTATGCATGGAGAGGCCGATTTGCTTATGTGGCTGTAAGCTGGCTGCTCCCCGTGAATGTGTAAGAACAGCAGCGTTTTACGGCGCTACAGTCACAGCGATAGCAGGTGAGAGTCGTTAATTACGGGCGCTCCGACTCCTACTTTCCTCCAGGACTGATCGTATGCAGCGGAGATACTTGCTTATTGGGGTAAATGGTGTGAGGACTACGGTCGTCCGCAGCCCTGGGGCCTTGTTTCAAAGGCCCTTTTTTTTCCCTTTAAGTGGCAGCGTTGCGTGAAGCTCCCTCGCACAGAAACTATTTCAAAATCCTTATCGACCCCTTTGGAGTTCACCGCCGGTGAATTCATCTCCGAACGGCGAGAGGAAAAGAGAGAGGGCCGGGGAGGCGCTGCGATGCTTATGACCGGTTAGAAAAAAATTCTAGCAGCGTTCATCAATCTGCCGCCGGAAAGCTACGGGGGGATGCTAGCAAACTGAGCTACGGCAGCTTGGCAGTCCAGCGGTCCGCAAGATACGGTGCAGGTAGAAACAAGCTGTCAACGGCTGTCAAAAGAAGAAACTTCTGGATTTAGAGGGTTTTCTTTCATCCATAGAAGCAGTCGAGGTGTATCACCTGACCGTTAGCGACACCTGGCTTGACGTGAAACTCAATTCTCTTCGATAGCTAGCTAGCTTAGCCCCACTGTCCATGGAAACCGTTTCACCTTGCTGCATAAAACAACGCTGCCACAAGGGGGCATTTCACAGTAGAATGAAGGTGCGCGAGTGCAACAAAGTGTGCTGAGAACCCGGGAACCATCCACAGTCGAATGCCTTGGTCAAGAGCAAAGTCAGAGGTAACTAAGCTAGCACACGTGGCTCTGTCTGCACCTGGCGCTAACATCTGTCCTCATTGTACAGCTGTGTTATCCCGATACTGGGATTCGATCACAGCATTTGCACGCGTACCGAGCATCAAGGCGCGCGCCGGTTATCCGGACGCTGTCTGCATGGGGGTGGGATCGCAGCGGGTTGGCTGCCCTGATATTTAAGCCCATCATCCATCATCCATTTATTAAATAGGAAATACAGTTTTCTGCTAATTAGCACTGTTGCCTCACAGCAAGAATGTCCCCGGTCGAACTCCTGTGCCGCTCCTGGTCCGTTTTGTGTGGAGTTTACATCAGGCTGGAGTGTTTGTTTGGGTTTCCTCCGACTACTTCCTTCTCCCCCCGATGAAACAATTAGGACTTTGGCTACACTCACGTTACAGGCTGAGGTGGCAACAAATCGGATTTTTTTTCTCTATAAGTGACACGGAAACGGTTTTGTCTGAGCTGAAATCTGATTTTTTTTTTTTTTCATATCAGATTTGGGCCACCTCAGTGAGAAGAGTCACGTCTGATTTTTGGAGTTTATTTTGGGGGTTTTTTTTCCATCGGTGCTCAGCCGTTGATCCCTGCAGCAACGGAAGATAACAGCTATTCAAAAGACGGCTCAGTCCGACGCCTAATTAGCATTTAGGGAGACGCCTCGATTCGGTCCAAACTCGAAGGAACGTATCGTCGTCGTACCTTGTCTTGAATTGATGGCGAAGGAAGCGAGGACGCAGCAGGTCTCAGCTGTAACGTCACTGGATTGTCACACGAATACGACGTGTTTGTTGACACGCGGTTGACATTGTTTCGGTAATATGCGCATGCAGGAGTGTTGCAGGGCGGATTTGCTCACGCTCGTGACAGATATGGGTCACTTAGAAGGATGTATGTGAAAAACATACGGATCTGAGCTAAAGATCGGGACTGAGAACTTCACCGCGTAGACTAAAAGTATCCTCTGTCTGTCACTTATTGAATTTAACAACAGGCCCCTCCCCCGCTTCCAAAACAACAAACGTTTGACTCTCCCGTATCGAGCGCCGTCTACATCCCGCTGCGTGCCGACTCTCTGACGTATTCGGGGGAAACGTACAGCGTGTGTGTACAGCACCACACACCCGTGACGGACCCTGTAAATGAAAGGTTAAAGGCCATTTTAATCCTACCTGTCATTACAAGGTTACAACCCCGAGCAGCGAATTTACAGCAGCTTCCACGAGCGCTCGGGTGCTCCGGATGGCACAGCAGAGGTCATTTGGGAGCAATGAGCTGAAAAAAAACCCAATTCTGCTGCTCGGATATTTGGATGCTAATTAGATCCATTCAGTGTTTTCTTCTATTCGGGGCTTTGGAATGAGAACACATCTGCCATACACACACTATTGTCACAAGTACGAACCAGCGGAGGGAGCCAGTTGTTGATTTATTCGGTTTTTGAGCATTTTTGTGAATTAACATATGAATGTGACTCTATAATCCCATTTTATTTTGTGTAATTGTATTTATTTGCACAAATTAAAAGCATGCGGACAAACACCAAGCTGTGAGGCACTTCAGTTTGCAGGTCCAGACCTGAGGCGTGTACCCGCAGCTGAAGGTGAACTTGAACTAGCTTTGACATCTATGTGCTAAAAATCACTCTGAGTACTTTAAATACTCACGAGTAGCTTTTAGCTAGCGTTGAAACTAAGTTAACCAAGCACATCAGTCCAGCAGGTTGATACAGATCTAAACTGACTGACAGACTGACACCAGGGGGTGGTCCTATCCAGTCACGTTACCAATCTAAACCAAAACAACACATTTTATTGTTGCGTTCTTGCCTTCTGTCTTTGAGCTGTCGTTTAAATATCACAGGGTTCCGACAAGCTCCATTCAAAGGCCTGCAGAGAGAGAGAGAGAGAGAGAATGCCAAATGTTGCTCCAGCAAAGTGATCTAGTTTTCTGAAATAGCTGTGAAAATATTACTTTAAAAATCCAACAATAATCTTTTTATCACTGTGAGCACACACACAAAAAAAAGGAAAATGAACGGACGTTTAAACTCTGACTGTGCCGCTACCCTCGCTCGTGTGAATGGAGGCGAACGCAGAGAGGAAAACCAGACAGTTGTTCCTGCTGGCAATGGGTGAAAAGTAAGGAAGCTGAGGAGCTGGAGGCCAAAAGCAGAAGTCTCAGATCCGCCTGCCTGTCTGCCTGCCTGTCTGTCTGTCTGTCTGTCTGTCTGTCTTGATACGTCTCATTATCTCATCTCCACAACAGAGAGGGAGATAAAGGACAGACGGAGAGGGAGAAGATTCAAATTCTGCTGAAATGCCCAAAGTTTACAAAGATACTGAATATATCAGGGACTCATTCTGGGTCATTCTGTATAAAATGTTGTCCAAATGATACCCAGTCCAGAGTAAAGAGGATTTTAAGGGAAATCTAAAGTCCTCCTGGGGTAATATTAGTATTTATAGTCACAGGTGAGACGTTTGGATGTGTGTATACTCAATTATTAACAGGTTACGAATGTGACATTGAGCAGTGCACGTAAGCAAAGTCCTGAGGATAATCCATAAATATTTACCTTTAGGATTACTTCCTTATGAAATGTGTCAGTGTTTAAGGGGTTAATTGAGAATAATCGACTATTAAAAAAGGACCTATTGAACTTATGATGATTAAAATGCTTATTTCTTGAAAATTTGTACTTTTTGTAGTTTGTTGTCTCTCTTACAGTAACAAACTGACTCTGATGGACACACACATACTGATGACGTATACGCACACACACACAAATACGAAGTACAGGATTAATAATCAAGATAATCAGCAGATTTTCAATTTTCCAAATAATCAATAATCAATAGTGACAGCCACGACGCTTTGTTGATTATCAGCCTGTGTGTATGAGTGTGTGGAGTTGTGTTTGAGTATGCGTTGACTTCTGTTAGAGTGTGTGTAGACACGTGTTGTCGTGTGTGTGTCGATGTCACCGTGTATTGAATGATCTCCTCCAACGCCGAGAGCTTAGCCTCACTCGTGGCGATGTGTTACAGACTGCGTGGTTGCGAGGTTGTCATATGCGTGTGTGTGTGTGTGTCTGTGTTGGCGTGTGTGT
>OMNV01026870.1:0-13094 GCA_900303265.1 Brotula barbata | reverse complement strand
AAAAGCCAGTCACGTTCAGAGGAGTCAGAGGGCTCCTCAGTAGGCTCCTGCACAAAACACACTCTTCAGTGTGTCAGTCAATTGTTTGACAAATGTTGAAAACAGGAAACGATGCTGCAGCAACTGAGCAAAACCAAAACATATACAGTATATATGATATATATATATATATTTATATATGATATATTATACAACAGACCATCAACATGCAATCAGCTGGAAGAAGAAACAGACTCAAAAATGTTCAAACTAAGCTCAGAGTTACTGCATAATGTAAAGAACACACAAGGAAAATGTCTTCATTTCATCGAAACAATCATATCGGAGAATCGTAATTAAAAGAATAATTAAAGTTAAAAGAAAATGAATTCATTAAAATTAATTCTATTTATGAATAATCTGTCACAGTGACAGAATCTCCGTGGATTTCACCAGTTTTGAGTCTCTGCAGAAATTATGGGAGCTTCAACCACCGGCGGTACACACACACACACCAAAGTTTGGCTTTAGGGACATCGGACCTCACACACTCCGAGAAGTGCTGATTTTCTCTCTCACCATGGGGTTAATTTTATTCACACGGTAGTCTGTCTGTAAAATAGTCCCTGATTAGTTGGCTGGAATGGAAACCAGCAGGACTCCGGCCCTGAATGGCGCCGATTGAGAACTGCTCGTCAAACATCACACACACGCGTTGGTCTTGTATTCGAGTTTCATTGATTCGGGTAGTTACAGAGTAGATACTTTACTTGGGTTCGACCATCCAAATTGCTGGTCATTGTGATTACATGGCTGTTACCCTTTTAATGAAAATTATGGAAGATTTATATTGAACCGGCTTTCGTGGAAAAATAACACCCCAGCAACACGCATTAAAAAAAAAAAAAGAAAAAAGAAAAAATCACAGAGAAACAAAGTTGACCTGATCTGACATTTTATCAGGAACGCTTTTAGTGAAAAGAAAGTGAACGGTGAAAAAAATCTTATTGGTACACAGCTTAATTAAAATCATCAATCATCACGGAAGATACATGTTGGCTCATCCCAAAGGCTCATTTATGTACATTAAAATGGACATATTACGGTTTAGTATGCACTGTATCCTCATATTTTTACAGTGTAACAGATTCAAATCCGTGTGGAACAAAATGAAAACATCTGGCTACATCTGGCACTGAATGACTCATAGCATGACGGTGTCTGTGTGGGGGGGTAGGTGGATTGGAGTATTCTAAGGTGTCCATAGGTGTGAATGAAGGTGTGATTGAGTTGTCTGTCTCTATGTGTCAGCCCTGTGATAGACTGGCGCCCTCTACAGGGTGAACCCCGCCGCGACGCAGACAAGGATAAACAGGTGGAGACGATGAATGAATGAATGAATGAATGAATGAATGAATGAGAATGAATGAATGGATGAATGGATGAATGAATGAATGGATGAATGGATGAATGAATGGATGAATGGATGAATGAATGTTGATTTGTGCTGTTGCCCAGTGTTTCTGAATAGATCCCGAGATGAAATGAAATGTTCGAAAATAATTATCACATGTATCAAACGATTTTCCAGCAGAAAAAGGTGCCTGAATTTGATTTCATTTCACGCTGATGATCTTTTTCAGAAATGTCAGTGTTTATTCAAACAGCAGACATTTGGAGAACACAGGTGGTCCGTAATCCTAAACCTCATCCGCTCGCTTAGTAATGGAAGATAAAGATAAATAGGAGAGGAAAAAGGGGAAGGCACAGTGTCTTCGTAAGAACGGCGTTCACGTGGCGACTCTAAGACTCCGTGGAGGCGCTGCACATTCGCGCAAAAATGCTATTAAGTGGAAATTCTTAAAAACAGCCTCACTGACGAATCATTGGTGTAATTTAATGTGTTTAATGTCTGCAAAATGGCAAATTTAATTGAATTTTTAAACAAGATTTCACAACGTCGTATTTGAAGTAGCACGATTAAATGGAGATCGTGGTTTTTAAGTGCATCGGAATCATTAGTACGTCTTCAATTAGAGGATATGGAAAAATACGATGAGGCTGCAGATGAACAAATATTAAACGTGAACCAATTAGCCCACACTGTAAACATATTTCGTAACACGGGCGCATCGACGGCGCCGGTTCTCCGCACATTACCGTCCTACGACGCGTGGGAGATAATGGAGATGTTGTTTGCTCACTCTTACAATTTCCTCCCAATCTCACATCTGCACTTCCTCCTTTCATGGTTTTAGAGAGGATTGATTTGTTTGGATTAAATTTTGTTTGCCATCTGTGCCGAAGTGATAAGGGGTGGGGAGGGGGGGATATATGGCGTGTAAAATATTTATCCTTTCATTCTTCGTGTAGCTCTCTAAGGGGGTGCGGGTGGATTTAGCTTTGGAGGCTCTCATAACAATAACGTCGTAAAAAGAAGCAGATTCCAGTTACGTCTGTAAATATCTGTACGTGTAAAAGAGGGCGGTACCGCTTTGACTGTCACGTGTGCCCGTTCAAACACCGAGCCGCTTCAATGCGTTTTTTTTGAGGACGAGCGTGTCGCTCCCAGGAAGTGGACGAGTCAACAAAATAGAGACCCAAAGCTGCTTTTACTCCTCGGCGTCGCATTTAACGATTAGCGAAACACCCGCAGCTGCAATCTCGTTTCTTATTTCTTTCATGGCGGTGGCACTCAAAGAGGCGTTACGCCCACTCGCAGTTTCTCATGAATTGGAAATTGTAAGGCGGCGTAGACGCCTCGCCGGGATGCTTTCACCTGTGTCACTGACCCTCTCAAACGTAATGAAAATCACTGAGGGCTGCGGCTCCGACCTTGGAGACGCACGACGAGCACGCAGAGGAATATGGACTCCTTTAAAATGTGTGCGGCCACCATGTTTACGTCCTGTATCTCAGCGGGTAATTATCATGCACCATCATTTCATGGAGAATAAAAAAAAAAAACCATCGCTTATTGTCATGAGGTTTGATAGACGCCTCACCCGGAACATCCTTTGGAGGTAATCAACAGAGGCGGCGTGGCTTCGGAGGTTACGGCGATCGCCTATTGATCGGAGGTTCGATCTCCTGCTCCTCCACGTCAAAAGTCCCCGAGCAAGACCCCCAACACCGAAGTACTCCTGACAAGCGAGTGGGCTTTGCATGCTCACCGGGGCCGTCCGTGTGTGTGAACGGACGAACGTTAGGAAAACATTTTAAAGTGCCGCCAGTTTATGTAGCCAACGTTGTTCGAATTCCTCACATATTGATGCTAACAATGGCGAAGCGTTGAGTTCATGAGTTCACCGTGTGTTCATCGCGTGAGTTCACGAGTTCGTTGGGTCGTCGTCCTCCATCCGTCCACGAGTTTGCTGACTCTGCTCCCAATTCCCTAATAAGCCCCCCGTTTCCTGGATGTCCTAGTCGACCTTTGCCCCCGTGCTTCCAGCCGCCGCTTGTTTGCCTTCCTTGAACTTTCTCGAGCGCTGATTAGTCAGCCGAAATCGCCGCTCGTGAACTCGCCTTTACCTGTCTGTCCCCGCTTCACTCCTGTTCCTAACCATCTCAAAAGAGTCCAAGAACAAAATAACACAAACACGCAGCAGCATTAAAATGTAGAAACCGTTCAATCTTGGCAGGACTGCCGGCAGTTTCAGTATCACAAGAGGGAATTTACAGCTGGGCTCAGTTTATTAAAAGTGCACACGTCTAAATCGAGATTCACGGTGCTGACCTCCCGCAAAGTTAGCATATTTAGTTCTCAAACAAAGGCGGAGACAAAAGAGACGTGCCGCTACGAAGATGACAGAAGCTGCTTCTGTAGAAGTGGAACCGTGCAGCCTTTGAGAGACAGCAGTCAAGTGAGAGTTGGCAATTAGAACGTCTAAAACAAAAGCACAGTACAATAAAACGCCGTAATTGCTACGTGTCTGTGTAGGTTTTGTTGTCTCATAACCCCACCGTCCTCTTTTGATGCACTTCCCTTTGGGAATCCAGGCCACAGATCTTCTTGGAGGTTTTTTTTTTTTTTTTTTTTTTTTTTTTTGGGTTCCCACGAGACACTATTTATCTCTGTAAAGATTATTCAGGACAACTTTGTTATTCACAAGGGTGCGAAGTTATTTGAGCACGAAAAAAAGTGTCAGGATATCAAAATAGATCTTGTAGAGTTTCCTGGATGAAAAATGACCATGTAACAATTGAACTTCATGGTATACCTGCACAACATAAACGCTACTAATAATCCCGCTGTTAACTTTTGTATGTTTACTTTCAGTTCTATTTTGCGTCGTTATCTTGTCCAAAACCTGACTAGATTGGCTCAAACGTTCTGAAGACATTTTACGTGTTTTTGGATGAAATGGTTGTGATTAAAGCTTCACCTTAAAGTGGCACTTATGTATGTGTGTTATTCAGTATTTGCCATGAAAACGGCCTCAGGGGGCGATTTGGATTTTTTTTTTTTTTGGTCGAATTATTAGTTAACAATAAAAATGATCGTAGTCATTTGTGATTGATTAGTCACTTTATTTAATGGAAGATTGCGCGGTGATGCCCCCTCCATGATATATAAAGCATCTTGCCTCTCTGGTCCGTCTCTGTTTTGTCCGTCTGTCCACGCTAAAATTTCATTCATAAACACAGAAACATCTGACCATAAATATCAATGTTTTGACTTACTGTGTTTGGAATGTGTGCACATACATCACTTACATTAAGCCATATAATTTCCACAATATCATAATTTGACATTTTTGGTACAAAAAAACTGTAAAAGCATCAAACACTATAACATTGATCTATCAAGTTCAAAGTTCAAAACAGAATATAACAGAACAATTAAAAAGAATGAAGGATAAAGTGCAAAATATCAGCTTTCTTATATTAATTTACAAAAAAATAGCGAAAGAACTAAAGAAACCACATAGGGGTGGACGTGGTTTTCTCCAATAGACAAGCGGTACTCCAGAGGAAGGGACGCTCTTTATGTTCACAATCGCCGCTGAGCGTCGGAACCCGAGGACAGACGAGCTCCAAACCCTACGGGGGGCAGCGAGTCTGGAGTGGATCGGGACCAACCGGTGACATGAACTTAAACGTTGTCGCCGTTCTGTGCACGGACAGCCAACTGAGCTAAAAATGCTAACGTGGACATTATAGCATCATTTTTAAATCATCCGACTCTCTCACTCGTGTATGTTTAACTCCCTTTATGTTCACATTATACTATGATTTGGGCTTAACTTGTCATTTTTCGGACACCATCTCCAGTTTGACTCCTTGAGATGAATTTTTGCGTGTGAACGTTCCACATTTTTTGGAGGTGTTTACCTGTATGTCTTTAAAATGTACATGTTGCTTCATCAAGAGCCAGGAATAGTCCGCCCCACTGTATGTGCTGATGAGTCCCCGCGGAGAGAGAGAACTCGTCTCATACAGTAATGGCCTAACAAGGACATTGGGGTTGACGGACTAGATATGCCACTCAGCAGAGAGCCTCTGTGCTGGATCTCTTCCAGGAAAAAGTTTCAGGCTTGGATTTTTACACTTGGGTGAACTTAGATATACACGTGTCCTTGCTGTGACTGGCCTCACACTTGTCCTCATATCGGTGTACATAAGTATTGATTTCAGCGGGACGCAGAGCCGGCTGAGGTATTGTGTTTTCACGGTGCAGAGAAGATTAACATTTGGGCATGTGGGCACTGAGAAATATATTTACAGCACCAAGAAATTAATTGACTGAAGCCATTATAAATAAAAAGCCAACATTGAGTCCACTTTGTCACAATAAATTGATCATCTCATCCCACGGATGCTGTGATCCATTACCGTGTAAAGGCATTGCCTCTGTGTATTGATCACGCACACGCACACACACACTCACGCACGCACACACACATACATACACGCCGACCACACTAGTTTCTCTTCCTCTTTCCCCATCATAACACCACAAATGCCCCAAGGATGCCATTGACCCTTCTGCCTCCACTGAAGTGGAAGTGACTGATGCCATAACAAAAGCTGTGACAGCGTAAATGGAGCCAAGAGTCTCTCAGCTGAAAAGCGTCAAGCTCCCGTTATATCGCCACCGGTCTAAAGTGTCAACGTTTTAATCTTGCTTTTCGGCGCTTCGCCCAAAAATTAGGCCGCTGAAAGTTAAATAAACCCAGATGATGAACGGGAACGTGGGAATCCATGCGTTCAGCGGACTTTTGGATCTTCGTGGATTTCCACGTCAGACTGTTTTCTCCAGCCGCGATCCGATCGTTCATCACCGGGGCACAACAGATGCAGCTCTGTCTGGAAAGAGTCAAAGTTTAGCGAAGCTCATCCTTTGTCAGAGCAGCGTTTGGTGACTCATGAAGCCGGCCTGTTGTAGTTTCCAAAGAGCACAGCGGTGCTGCGTTGGGAGTCATCGTCTCAATCAGTTTCAACGTCGCAAAACAAGTGTGGGGGCTGTTTAACAAAAGAAACTTAATGACGGCCCAATCAGGCTGAAAGCTGCTATTAGCATATGTACAATGTTTCCTCATCCCAGGCTGGATGAGAAAATGTCAATATTTCAGGCGGCTTTTAAAATAATTGGTAATAACTGACATGGTATTATTATTATTATTATTATTATTATTATTATCATTTTAATCAGATTTTCCCAGTGAGCAAAACCATCATGAACACCTGAGAACCTCAACACCCTCACGAGAACAGCACATCATTTATATACACTTGGTTATATAATATTATAACTATACACACACACACACACACATACATATAAACATACATGTTATATATATAGATATATAGATGTATATATAAGAGAGATTTTCTATCTCTTTTCCCCATATACATTAATATGTGTAATAACTGCTCATGTCGCTTTTAACTCTCATATATTTTGAGAATATTTATCTGCCCGTCTCATCCTTTTTTATTTTGTTTGGTGTGAATAAATAAGAGAAAAGTACAAATGAAGAGACCCTGATAACCGGAGTCAAACTCCCTCTTCTTCTTCTTCTTCTTTGTTGTGAACCTGATTCTGACTATAATAAAAGTTTGTTCTGTGATGTAATGACCCTCATTATCACTCCACCGACAGAAGATTCTCACGAAGACTTTGGCACTGAGCTAAAAGACAATATTTTACCCGATGTTTATCCAGTTGATGGAACGGAGAAACATCCCGGATTATTTGAGATGTATAAATAATTAACGATAAATCCATCTGCTGTGCAAAAAAACAGGCTTGAAAATGATGATGATCATTTCACACCTGTTTTGTACTGATTAGGCTCACTCAAAATAAACAACAGGTGAGACGTGTTTTTTGATTGCTTGTTTTATTTCGACTTTATTTTTTTAAATCCACGCCTCAATAATACGTTTATATGATAGCGTATATTTCCGGATCATACTCAGTGACAGAACTGCACCTATATGTCCTTGTCTCTGAGTGTCCATGTATGAACTTGTGCTCTTATGAATTCTTATTTGCTGTGACGATCTGAATAATGACTCGTCACACGTCTGTTCCAGGTGTGCCCAGGGGGACGTTGTCACACACACAGCGTGGCTGAACCGCTCCAGTATACTCTACGCGGGGGAAGACAAGTGGTCGGTGGATCCCAGAGTGAGTCTGGTGACACTTAATCAGGACGAGTTTACCATCAAGATTGAAAACGTGGACATGACAGACGAAGGCCAGTACGTGTGCGCCGTTCAGACGAGCAGACGACCCAGAACCACCTCGGTGCACATCCTCGTCCAAGGTAAGGAGACGATTTCCTCTCGCTGTTGTCAACTCTTGGTGCCTCTCTCGTATTTCCTGGAAGCTCAGTGTGGTAGCGGATTCGGGTGAAACCGCATACTGCTTTTCGACACATCCACCTTCATCTTTTAATGAGCTTGCCAGTTTCTTAATGATGCACAATCACCAGCATCGCGCTCAGGTGATGATACGTTTACAGAGTATCTCCTTTCAGCGCCGGAGGATCCTCGCTGTGATGACTGATGGCCGCGTTATTCCTCTGCGCCATCACGTGAGGGATTTACCAGACAAACCAGAGCTTTAGAGAAAAACAGAGACGGGAACTTGCTCTCTTTCTTGAATCTCGTTTTCTTATTAATTGCTCCACTGGAGCAATTAGAGGCTAAATGCCTTGCTCATGGGGAGGGCGGGAGAGGGTTTCACACTCAGAGGAGAGGCTAATGGAGAATGCCAGATGTTAAGACTATGGGGCTCAGATGATGCACTGGCAGACGCCAAGTACACATGTGAGGGTTTGAACTCGTGTTTTTGTTTTTGTTTTATTAAATAAAATACAAATATACATGTTCCTGGTGCCGGAGATAAAAACTCCCCGTGTAGATGAATTATGGAGAGAGGTTTTCTCGTTAACATATTCATTAACATAAATTTGTATCATTATACGTAGTGATTTTTTAAACAGAAAAAAATTTACTGAATTATTTCCAATAATTGACCTTATGTATTATTTATTCATGGTTCTGTGTCTTTGACTTAGGAAAATCTGAATTATGACATAAACCCTCATATTGTACAGCCGGCGCAAGGCGGCACAAAGTGTCAGTGCGAGTGTCATCGCTATCGTACCCCCGACCCAGTTGTCTTTTGTACCTTGTTTTTTTGCGATTTAAAAAAACCCTAAAACGTCGACTGTAGGAAGTCATAATTATAAGATAATTATAATAAAAAATTATAAAATTTCGACATTTTGGACAAGTTATAATTATGACAGAAAAACTCAAAATATCAACTATGGAAAGTCATGATTAGGAGTTTCTAAAGTCATAATTTGAGGTTTTTATGTCAAAACTCTCACTTTCCACAGTCAAAAGTTGCCAAACGTTTGCCATTTCTTTATTTTTTTTCTATCTTGGCCTAAATAATCCACCTTTTTAAAGACCAAACATACTTTGAATCTGTGTGTTATATAATGAAAACTACACGGCTCACACAAGCTTTAGTTACAGCCTCACACTTTTGTCATCTTGACAAGTATTGTGTCCTATATAATTGTGTCCTTGACAGCCTTGAACATGGGTAGCACCTTTCATGTGTGAGCCATTACCCATGATTCATTACAAAGGAAAAATCCAACGTGAAACAGTGGATATCAAATGCAGAACATAATGTGAAAAGACACCACGCCGTTCATTCCAGCAGGGTACGTAGAGTGTTAGTGTTGTTATAACTTACAAATCTTGTCAGCCGCTGAGTCTCCGAGTTAGGAAGTGAACGATGTAGATATTAGGTCATCGTCAGACCCCGGCGTGGCTCCTCAGACATCGGACGAAGCTGCGTCATTCCTCGGCTCAAAAGGCATCACGCATCGGGAAAAAGTCTATCAGACCTCAGGCGGCAGCCAAAGCAGCCTCAGGAAAGAAAAAACAAAAAAAAAACCACTATTACACCTCAGACTAAACTGTCTCAGACACAAAAACCTCAGGAAAACTGCCTCGGGTAGCACATTTAGTTTAGACTCAGTTTGTGGAGATGATGCTTTCATTCAAAGGAACACCAGAAGAGCCAAGAGTACCAAAGGAGTGCCAGAAGTGCTATATTTTGGTTATGGAGTATTTACAGGTGGTAAAGAATTCAGAATGAAAGCTCTGCCTCCACAAACTGTCCAAAAAGTACGTCTAAGATCACAAAGATAGACCTTTCTGAGGGTTTTCCTGGATCGTGTTTTTGTCTGAGGCGGTTTAGCGTGATACCTGAGGTCTCATCGTGACTCTCCTGATTCCTGAA
The DNA here is from genome assembly GCA_900303265.1 of Brotula barbata. Lineage (NCBI taxonomy): Eukaryota > Metazoa > Chordata > Actinopteri > Ophidiiformes > Ophidiidae > Brotula > Brotula barbata. Next base: position 3,334 of record OMNV01026870.1, on the reverse strand, counting down.
CGGAGAATGATGTTGTTTTGTTTGATGTCTGAGATCTGATGCTGAGATTGAAGGGTTTCCTAAAACCTACACCGTAGAGTACGCCGAGCCCCCCGGCTGCTGTGTCACGGCGCCCATTTTACTGATACTAATAAAGACCTGAGCAGAGAATCGCTGCTAACTGCAGCCAGGCGGGGGGCTCCTTCAAGAACACAATGAACGCTAACATGATGAGAATCTTAGCCAGCATTCTAACCTTTAGACGCCGCGTATTGATTCTTTCCAGAGATGTGCATTCCTATCATCAACGTACACAAAAGAGATTTTTCTTTCTAATGTAATCTAAAAGCTCTAACTGCTGTTAATGGACGTGCAGACCAATAAGTGCTCGGACGACTGAAGCGTCTGCTGTGCTTCTCTTTTGTTGTTATTAAAAGTGCTCATGTCAAAGAACAACAAGGACTTTTCTTTTCTTGTCCTTGTTCGTAGAAGTCGCTCATCCTTGCCGGGAAAACGACTCGGAAAATTTGAAATGATAAAAATTTGAGGGTACTGGCCGTTTGTGTGTACGGTAAAGTTTGATTTTGGATTGTAGCGTAATCTTGCGTCACGATTTGCTATCCTGCTGTGATACCGCTGTCCACAAGGGACCGTCTGAAAATGACGCTCACTTCAAAAAGTCTTCCAATCTGGAAAAATCAAATCTAATCCAATCTCATCAGGATCCACAACAAGGAGCGATGTGCGCATATAGCGTACAGCGATGAACTCGAACCACGTTCAGAACACCTGATAATCGAGTAATGGGGCCCCCCCTCCCCAGGATTATCTCCCGAACCGATGAAGACATTCCTGTCCATGTTGGTCATGAGCTATAGTTCAATATAATAAAAATATATATATATTTACACTCGTGGCATCATTACTTGATTTGTAACAAAACTACAGGAGGACTCGCACCGGTCCCGAAGAGTCGCGGTACACCAAGGGTTCCGTCTCCTCCGAGCCCCCCTAATTTTCTCACTGCCAATCCATTTGTGGTACTTGTTGGTCCTCCCAGGCGGCGTTTTACTGCGTCCTTTGGTGCTCACGTGACCAGATCGCGCGCTTTACACGTCACGGTTCATTGGTCACCAGAGGCCAGACCTCTCAACGTTGTAGCTAATCTCAGGGCGCTAACTAGCACAGAACACGGCCCCAAAAACATCTGTGTACACGCGTACAAATGACAAATAGACAAGAAACGGCAAAAAATAAGTCACGAGATCAAAGACGGATTAGCGTCCGAAAGAGGCGGTTTCAGTTAGCCGTCACTTCCTTTCAGAGTTGCTTCGTGGTGGGGTATCTGGATGGACGCCCCACGCTTTTGTTGGAGAGTCGAGTTGTTAACGTGTTAACGTAACCAGGCGGTTCTCCGGAATTTTAACTCAAATTCGACAGAACTGCTATGAATTTAGCAAGAATAAACGGAGAACATGCAGGCGCAGGAGATAAACACAACGTTGAGTGTCACTTATCAAGTAAAACACACTTTGAATGTTGATTGAAGAACTCATTACAGGTGAGCTGTGAAATATAAATTTCCAATATCAACACACTGGAACACGATCGCTTCTTGCAGATATTCCTGCATATTAACGTTTTCTTCATTTTTCACCTCTTGCCTACGGATGAACCACCATATCTCTCATTAGACACAAATTCCCATTTAGATGGAGCACAACTTTTTTTTTCTTTTCTTTTCTTTTCTTTTCTTTTCCATGTTATAAGAAATAGTTGATTAGTGTTCACTCATTTCATGTTTTCTGATGATGCTGATAACCTCAAAGTTAAGAGTTCAGGTTTATTGCCGTCTGTATTAAAAATGCAATGGTCGCCATAGGCCACTCCTAAACGAAGACTCACGCAGGATATTTGACCCGAAATGCAACACCGCAGCAAACACCGCATGTCCCTGTAGCAGAAGTCTGAAAAATGCTGTTTGACGCTCTGCCTCGGGGAGACAAAAAAGACTTTTCCTTATTTGTGTAAAATGTAAGTCTCATCTTATTTGTGCCACTCTCAACACCTGTCTATGCCCAATTCATATATGGATGAGTAGAAACGTCTGGAAGCTAAATCGAGACAATACAGAGGCTCTCTCGCTCGGACCGGAGGCCAAAACAAACGCGGTCGCCAAAAATCCACACGTTCGGCTCCAGCAGGTTTGACCAACGCAACGCACGTCCTCCGAGGCTCCAAACTCATTTTAGAGCACGTCACTCCGGTCTTAGCTGACCTCCGCTGACCACCACTATCATCAGGGTAGTTTTTAAAGCATTTCTATTCCAATACAAGGCTTTAAAAGGTCTCAAAGCAGCTTACGTTGCAGACGTACGGGCCATCACGATCGCTCAGATCCTAAACCGTGGGACAACCTTCTCAAAAACATAAAAGTCACTTTGTGCCCCGTAGATATCACACAAATAAATCTTATTATAAAACGGGTATGTTTGACCACTGCCAGACCTTGAATACCTGGAAACCTAAACTAATGATAATTATCATGGTTATTGTTAGTGGCCGCAGTAGTATGACATTTGTGGAAAATTATTTTATGAAATGTCTCCCATTGTGCTAAAAGGAGGGGATATAAAATCTCTATCACTCTTCCTGGGCTAATGCAGAGCCTGCAGATAATCTCTTTATTATGGGGGGAGGAAGGACTCTGCAGATGACACCGCTTGAAGATCACCTCTATATTCACTACCCAGGAATTGTCAACAATCCTGATCATCCATCCCCCCTAAACTTCACCCCATAAAACAACACAAGTTCCAAGTATCAGAGCATTAATTAATCTATTCTGTGTTGGAAGAGTTTCTACATACACCTGAGACGTTGATGATTAATTTGCTGATATAAATCACTCTGCATATCATCACATCCCATCATCCCATAAATTAAACAATGAAACTAATTGACGCAGTGTTTTTTTTTTTTTTTCTTTTCTGGCAGTTTGGATTTTCTGTAAAGTAATGCAACACGAGTGACGCACCAACCAGTGAACACAAATAGGCACGGAGACCTTAAAATACATTTAGTGCCAGCGCTCTATACGCTCTGATTATTCTGCTGCGACAAAATTTAAATTAACAAGCTGCTCTAATCACCAGCTCAGTAATCATGAGCACAGTGACAGCAGTGTTTGTGAAGGAGATGAGCACGCCTTCTCTCAGAGTGTTTGGGCAAAAATCTTGCTGGCCTCTAAAATAAAAATAATCCATTAATCATCATAACTTATCCACTGTCAAAAAACAAAACAAAAAAACAATCTCTATAATCTCTGAGGAGGAAAAAGAAGCTTAAAAAACCT
>OMNV01026864.1:0-10955 GCA_900303265.1 Brotula barbata | reverse complement strand
AAACCCAATTCAACAGAGCTGTCATAAATCACACCGAAAAAAGAAAAAGGATTTCCTCATTCTTCTCTCTCTCTCTCTCTCTCTCTCTCTCTCTCTCGTTCTCCACAGAGGCCCACTAAAATGGGTTTGATGAATTGGTCTCCATTGGCGCTCACTTATTCTCACATAAAAGAGTTTATAGCTCAGGAAAAGGAGGAGAGAGAACACAGGCTATTTCTATACATGACAAATGAAATCTCCATCATGTGGACGGCTGCAGAGAGGGAAAGTCTCCCAGGGTAGGTGTGTGTGTGTGTGTGTGTGTGTAGGTGTGTGTGTGCGTGTGATGGTTGTGTAGTGATTTTTACATGAGTGCTCATCAGCAGGACTGGATCTTGTATGTCCAGTTCTTTGGCTCAGTGTGGTTGCCTGTGCTTGTGTCTGCGTGTGTGTGTGTGTGTGTGTGTGTGTGTGTGTGTGTGTGGTCACAGGTAATTGCTACAGAGGCAGTGAGAATGACTGATGGCATCCAACCCTCGCAGACAGTGGAGAGTTCACCTGTCATTGTGGACTACCTTAAGACAGATGGACATCTGGAAACCATTGGTCTGCAGATGTAGGGACTGGACACAGCACGGTGCAAACACACACACGCACAGGCACACACAGCTAATGTGCTCTTGTCTTCCTTCAGCACACACATACTGGCACAGATATACAGTTTGTCCACACAAAAGTGTTGAGTGAGAGATGACAAGGGCCGACAAAGATCTGAGACTGGAGGACACTGAGATCTGTGTGTGTGTGTGTGTGTCGGTGTATGTCTGTGTGTGTGTGTGAGTGGGTTTTTCTGTTCTGTCTGACTCAAGCAAGCTTCCTGTATCCAGTGCATGTACAGAGTCTAAAGCATGGGTACACAAACACACATGTATGCAAGTACATCCTCACACACACACATATGATATGCACACACACTCCCAGTTAATAAGAGGAGGTTGAGTCATTCTCTGCTTGGTTTCCCCCTTCTGAAGTGCCTGAGTGAATAGCTGGCAGGTGTGTCCATTGCAGCAGTGAAAAAGTAAAGTGAAAAAAAAGAGCAATGATGATGATGATGATGATGATGATGATGGCTGATGGAGCGTTTAAGGAATTTAGATTATGTCCAAATCGGCACCGGACTGTCTAAACATTAGATTGACTTTGAGAAACGACGGTAACATTCCCAAACAAAGGCTGCACTGAGGAGAGAGGAAGGAGGAAACAGAGTTAAAGCGTTTATTATACGTGTTATAAGTCTTTTATTACAATCATTTATATGCTAAACTCAGACGTGCAGCCACACACACAGACGGATATACAGATGGATGCATCGCTTATCACACACTCACTTATCCATTTACCCTACTCAACTGTCAACTAACTCGTCAGCTTCTACCAGCACACCCACACACACAAATACACAAAAACACACACACAAATGTAATCAATATCAGAATACCTTCTGGAATTCAGATGGTGTCCTTAACACTCACATTCCCCAGACACAGAGTACTAACACTTTGACACCCAACACCCTTTAGCTCCGATTAATCCCACCCATAAATCTACACTCACACACACACACACACACACACACACAGAAACACACACACGCACAGAATGGAAGTCAGAGAGGGACATCTGTCTGTTTCTAAACTGTCACTATCAGCCACTCTTTCCTTTGTGGGTCTATTTTGACTTATTTTGAGTGTTTTTCAATAAATGCTATTTCATTGATGGATTTATTTGGCCCTGTGGCCTAAGAAGGTCCTGAATTCAGATCCTGACAGGGGGGTCTCCTTATTGTCTTTGGATGCTCTCACAGTCCAAAGACATGCAGAGTAAGTGAATGAGAGACTCTATATTGCCCATAGGTGTGAATGTGAGTGTGTCTGTCCCTTCCTTTCGCCCTGTGATGGGATAGGATCCATGGATATAAAACCTGTAGCATCTTTAGAGATGAATTGTTAGCTGTAGTAATTGTAAACAAATGGATTACTGTATTTGGTGTTGTAAGAAACTTTTCCATGGAGCTCAAAACATTCATCTTTGTTTGGAGCGCCGTAAAAAACGGCCCCCGGTGCTGTTTCCTATAGTTTGGCACCGTCTCCTCGTGCAGCAGCTGCCAATCATCTCAGTCGTGTTTTGGTTTGTTCGTGATAATTAGCTGTTGCCTTTATGTGTATAGTACAAATTGACTGAGGTGAAAATGCAGCACGCACGCAGTGGGCGAGCCTGCAACCAAGCGTACGTTTAAGGTGAGATAACCGTGTAGCCCCAGTGATTACTGTTGACTTAGGCAGACCACAAGAACGATGAAAACACCACACACACACACGATACACTCAACTTAACATACTAAGGGCCATATTCACTGAACATTTGTGGCTGTTTTAGTTGCAATTACATGAAATAGCGCTTATCCATATTTAGTCAGGGGGCCGCACTGTGCTGAATGGAAGAAAGACGTCTCCGAATGCACGACCACGAAATGCAGCTTTCCTTAATCGTGTTTATTTAACTTTTCCAATAGATTGAAGCATCGATCTTGTCAAATTCTGGGTTGAAACATTGTCCGAGATGATCTAAAATCTCCCGTCTCCTTCGTTTGGACGGACAGCTTGAGAGCTTCTCCTCCTGTTTGTGCAGCAGCTGAGCGTTATTAGCGGCACTTCATTCCTCTGCTTCTTACAGCAGCATCATCAGTGTTTGTAAATACCCCGCAAACTGAATCGCAACAATGTCAAACTGAATATATCTGGCAGCGAGTGGCGGAGGGCTCGGCGTTAGCGAACGCGCTCCTCCATGTGAAAAATATCCCAAAGATGAAATCACTAATCGCTTTTATTCAACATTTTGGTTCTCGTTCTTAACATATTTTCCTCGAGTGCCGTCGTGAACCATCGCTCGCAGCTCTCGCACTTTGCCTCATCCTGACTGAAAGCTTAAAGTGCGGTGTAAATGGAGCGTCCTCCACCAGCTGTCCACATTCACCGAGGAGGACTCAGTGTTGTGTCAGCGATGACTTTGGTCGATGAAATTGTATATTCAGCGCTGCACACTTACAGTGCATGTATTAACTGGGAGAGAAAGCCTTATTTCCTATCAAGGAAACGAGTTCGAATTGGCTCTTTCTTCCTCACCCACGGCCTGCTGGGAGTTGGGCTACAACAGACCCAGGATCCCCCGGCTCGGTTCGCTGTAGACGCGGGAGAGGAGAAACTTAACCCGCGAGGAGGACATATGGCCTGCACCACGCCACAAACAAACCCCGTGCATTATGGGAGCTCGACGTGTTCATCAGGAAAGGGAGGATTATTAAAGTGTAATGAGGTAGAGAGGGAGTGAGCGAGAGCGAAGAGGAATGAGGGGGCGAGAGAGAAGGGAGCGCTGCATGCATGGGTAAAAAGGGAAATGAGCAAAAGAAAGTCCGCACTCTCTCTCTCCTAGTCGTGGGCTGTAAGTGAGTAGACCGCACGGCACCAGAGCCAAAATGAAAAGGCTTAAAGCTGACAGTTTACACTGCATTAACAGTACACAAAACCAAGGCCGGATTAGGGGCGAGAGAAGCCATCCCCCGCCTGTCAGCTGAAACAGACATATAAATTAGCCCTCACCAGCCCAATTGGAATCAGCGTTGACCCCAATTAGTAGGAAAATGACCTGGTAGCACAGCGAGTCAAAGGCTCCGGATAGAGAGAGGAGGAGAGGGAGAGAGAGAGGGGTGGACGATATGATAGAGAGACAAATGGATGAGTAGAGGTGGAAGTGGAAGTGATGGTTAGATTTATCAAGCAAATAGGAGGTTGTCATTCTCCCCACCCCCTGAGGGGAAAATCATAACCCTTATTACACCGATGGGAAGATGTATTCCAACGGAGGAGCCGCACAATGTTCACACACTCCTTACGATGAGGTACAATGGGCTGCTCCTCCTCCTCCTCGGCTTTCTCCTTCACTCCCTCCACCACTCATCCTGCCAAATCTGATATTGCCGGCGTTTTTCTCTGCATGTGTGACAATCATCACTCGGGCCTGGCAAACAGAGGCGTGCAGCCGCGTGTAAAGTGTGTGTGTGTGTGTGTGTGTGTGTGTGTGTGTGCGTGTGTGTCTCCTTGAAGTTTTCCTTCCTGTTTTGTGATTATGACAGGTCCTTTTATCACTGATAAATACAATTTACTCTATAATTTAGCTAGTAGCAGTTGAACATACAGTATATCTCCAAAAACTGAGTTTATTTATCCATATTTATAATATATTTATATAAGACTAAACCCTGTTACTCATGAGTACACCGTCACTTAAATGAAATATCTCCGGGCGAGCGCAGGACGACGCGTTCAGCGGCATATTATGGGAAGAAAATGAGCAAAGTAAAGACAGCGAGGTGACTAATACTAACCTAATTAGTCACGGCGCCTATGAAGGAGGATCTATAATTAGAAATGCAATTTGCTGACTTTCGTTAACACACTTTTCAAATGTGTGTCGATGTAAAAATGATAATTATTCATGATCACACTCTAGCACCTTGTTTAAGGAGCGCGGTAGAGACTGGGGATGAAGAGCAGAGCTTGGGAGGAAGGTGGAAAAAGGAAAACTTTGGCCCGCGGGGATTTTTGGAATTAATAATAATATTAAACTTGGATTAAAAGATCTATTTAAAATGGACATGATGTATATATTCACGCTTCTTTGATCATTATTTTTGTTGTTGTTGTTATTGTTGGTCTATCTATCTATCTATCTATCTATCTATCTATCTATCTATCTATCTATCTATCTATCTATCTATCTGTCTGCCTGTCTATCTATCCTCCATCCATCCATCCATCTATCTATCCATCTCTCTCTCTGTCTCTCTATCCTCCATCCATCCATCCATCTATCTATCCATCTCTCTCTCTGTCTCTCTCTCTCTCTCTGTAGATGTTTTTTTTACAGCTGACAGTGTGTTTTACAACAACAAAACAATATTTAAACATCCTTAACACACATTTTACAGATAATGATACATTTTGTGGTATGGTAATTTGTCTTTGGAACAAGAGGGCCCTCTGTGTGGAGCCGGCCCATCCACCACCGGCCCCTCTTTCTCCCTCCATACGCTCCACTCTTCCCTCTCCCTCTCCCTCTCTCTCTCCTCTCATCCTCTTCATCCCTTTAACAGCCCTTCTCCTCTCCTCCAACCCTGAACCTTTCCTAACTTTCCCGTTGCCCACTCTCACAGGCAGCCTTGCTCTCCTCGCACACACACACTCTCCTCTTTCTAGAGTCTCTCTCCGGCCTAATGCCATCGCTGTCTTTTCACACGCGGGGAAGAGTGATGCTCTTCATTTGCGCTGCGGACGAGACACTTCAAACACACGCTGACAAACACTCAGTGAAGAGGAGGGAGAAGAAGAAGAAGAAGAAGTAAAGAGCATGGGAACCCGTCAGCATCAAAGCAGACCGAGTGTTTCAGGAGCGCACAGGTACGTAGAAACTCGGCCCTCGGCGTGGTTTTGAGAACCTGCTTTCGGTTCAGGTTGGGCTGTTTTGAAAGTTGTCACGTTTCATTTTCTTATACATTTAAATGTCCGTCTGCCAGCAGGAGTTTGACTGAGCGCTGGCAGCTTTTTGCCTACTCTGTGCATCTTTATATAAGGATATGCACTCTCTGTCTTCTCCGTCTCTCTGCGCACAGACACACACACACACACACACACACACACGTAGGCATACATCCCTCCATCCCTCTGGTCATATCTCCTTTTCTCCCACGGGTGCAGTGTAACACTATCTGCCTCTGCCACTCTCCGGTCGCTAGCAGACAGCTCGGTCTACAGAGATTCCTCCTTCTCTTTCTCCTCTCCTGCCATTTTCTCTCCACGGGGAGCAGAAACTAAATATGACAGCTACACCAGTGAGACAGAGGAGAATGTCAAACTGCTCCAATCTAAAGATGAAGCTTCCCCCAGCTGAATCCCACTGTATGGAGGACAGCGCGGCAGTCATAATAACGCCTGTAGTTTGCACAATTAATGCAGAGCACGCCGAAGGTGGGGATATACCTCAAAAGACACGAGGCAAAGAGACCGGAGAACACGGCCGAGAACGCCATGTGCCAAATAGGAACTGTCTGTAAGTCCTTTCTCTGTGGCTGTGTCACTGGGGAGAGGGAGCAAGAGTTGGACTGGTGACAGACACACGATCTTGTGAGATTTGGAGCATCGATATCCAGGTGGGTGGGTACCTGAGAGATACAGGACAAAAGTCTGCACAGGGAACACCAAGAGCATCTCTGGATCTATTTGCCCTTTTTTGCTCTAGAATCCTACATAGCGTGCTGTGAAGACGTCAAAAGCGGTCTTGTCTTTTTATCTTCTGATACCGACCAGGCCACCATAGTTCTTAGTAGCATGTGGCTAGGTTTAGGGTTCAGGATCACGCTCAGAGACCCTCGGACTTCACCGGGTGATCACCCCACCCCCAACGCCACGCTGCCCCTGATTTTACAAAATGAATTAATTGAGAGGAATAAATGTTAACTTTGTTTTTTGTAAGTCAGAACATTTTTCAGACGGTTGGCGTTCACTGACCGGGTCTATAGGTCTGTTGATCCGTCTGTGAATGAGGTCAGGGATCCACGGAACACATCGAAAAGCCCCTAAAGTTCCTCTACATAAAGATACAAGTAGCATCAGTTACAAATTGAATTCTGACCTCATTTGGAGCTTTGCCAGATCGCCCCATAACGTGGAGTAGCTGACTGAACGTTGTGGAGATCCACAGCACACGCAGGCCGGCGTAAGGAAAAGTAGTTCTCAAAGAAAACCGTACTTTACACACCGTTCTATTGGAGAATCAGCACGATACGTTTAGATTACATTTAGCTTTTATAGTATAGGGCATAACTTTTATGTTAGCTTACGGCTCCGTGAGCGTCCGCCCTGCAGACTGCAGCCCGTTAAATGAACTATTCCTCCACGGGCCGCTGAACAGTCAAAGCAAATTGAAGCGATCCATTGAGATTCATCCTCTAAACGAGAGTAGGAAGTAGGGAGAATGGAGAGTTTCCTCTGTTTATTTGACAAAGTCAGAGTTTAGATCCGTCGCTCCAGCAGTGAATGAACCAAAGCTAAAGTCCAACTGTTGGCCCTTCGCGCTGATTTTGGCAGCCATGTGATATTTGGGTCAAGTATGGTCAGGGGGATAAGGATGTGGATTTTGTCACGACAGTTCCACTTTGCGTGAAGTGTACGGGGACCTTTAATGGCATTTTGGCGCATCCCGTAAACGTTCAGACACATTTTGGCTCTCGGAACGATCGCGTTAACCAGACAACGATTGATCGAACGAGGCGGTTCGGCGGTGTCGGAACCGATACGATAAAAAACGCACGATAATGAAACTCATCACGATAATAACTCCCAAATGAAAACTGTATCCTCGGGCCTAATTATACGTCAATAGATTTATTATGTTCACCGTAAATGTGCACGAAAAGAGCCGACAACATTCTGCCATCAAACAGCATTTGTGGATTTTTGTGCACAGAGGGGATTAGGCGTTCCAGCCTCCGTTCCGTCACCGTCCTCCAGTACATCTCTGTTTCCATTTGTGAAATCTCTCTAATCCTTTCCTTCCCCCCCTTTGTCTCCGTCTCTCTGTTTTATGCCTCCCCTCTTTCCCGTCCTTTTGCCCCTTCCCCTCTCCCTTAATCTCATCATCGATCTTTTAGTTTCCCTCTGTCACCGGGTCTCGGCTAAGTCGCGGACCGACTGTGACGCCAGCTTTGGTGCCGCACGGAGACGCGGAAGCCGAGAGGTGACAGTTCTTACTCACCGGAACAAAATAGTCCAAAAAGTCGGGGTCTAAACAAATTATGGTGGGATGTACTTTGATACTTCTAATGCACTTTGTGGCTGTGCTATTTCAAGCCCTGGTGCCAGGCAGAGAAAGCAGCCGGGTGGAAAAAGGAAGAAGAAAATGGAAAGAGAAGCTGGGCGGAGAGTGAAAAAGAAAAAAATGAGAGGTGGACCTAAAAACGCGGGCGGTGTTTGCAAGAAACTGTGTACTTCAATCTGTGTGCTTGCATGCATGTTGGGAAATTGTCAATGTGGTCCATGCACACTTCCTTCGCCTATGTGTGTGTGTGGCTGTGTACTCTGGCATACATCCGCAGCTTTCCTCCCACTGAGCGCGTGCGTGCGCGCGTGCGTTTGTGTGTGTGTGTGTGTGTGTGTGCGGGGGAATGATTAGATCACCGAGCGCTGACGCACGGATGTCCTTCAGGTAACCAGATTTTGTCACGTTGCCGAGCGTGGCCATCAGGTGGCGACGCTAAGCAGCTCAGCCTTGCCACAGAGGTCACCGGGACGGTATCCCAGAAACACCCTGGAGGGATGGGGGGTGTGGCAGCAGATGGAGGGCATGCAGTGGCACACTAATGACAAGACACTAATAACACGGCGACGCCACTGGGGTCGGTGTACGACATGATAGTAACGTGTAGCGCGCTAGGCTAGCCAGATTACGGCAATCCACTAAAGCCTTGAGAGAGGCATCCAGCATGGATGACATGTCACCCGTGTAACATCTAGGCGGGTGGGTGGATGAATGAGAGGTGGGACACAACTGGGGGTTAAGGGAGGTTGTGTGTGTGTGTGTGTGTGTGTGTGTGTGTGTGTGTGTGGATGGGTGTGAGCTGGCATTATGATGAATACAACAAGCAGCAAACCAGAGAAACGTAAGAAAAGTAACAGCAGCAGTCTGTGGTTCTCGTCTCCTCATTGGATTCCTCCGATCAACGTCGGGTCCAAAAAAGACCCCCAAACTTTTGATCCTCTGATTGAGCACTCAACCCCCGTTCTCCCTGGTGAGTCCCTGATTAGAGGGAAACGGTTGATTTATGGAGGATTTCTCCTCATCTCTCACTTACATTAATCCATTCCAGAGGTTGATTATTAAGAGGCTGGTCACGTTTTTTGGGGATGTGGATAAGAAAATTCATTCCCGATCCAGCGCGTATCTCAACATGTTCCAATTAATGGTGATATACGACATATTGAGAACCATCAGTGGGAAACTCGGCCTGTATTTGCTGTGACTGCGTGCCAAAGCATTGCTCGTTGAAAATTACGGTGCATTAGCATAATAGTGCAGGAACTTAACAAATGATCCTCCTCTATGGATTCCGGGCAAGATAAGCTCTCCCCCCTCGCGTCCACACTCACCAGTCCATCACCTCACCGTCCCTGCCCTCTCCTCCCAGGGCCAAGAGCAACAGAGAAGAGTCAGCTGATGGGAAAAAGAAGGGAGAAAAAATGACAGCGATGGACAAAGGTTGATTAAATTGGTTTTCAATTCTGGGTGTCTCCATCTTGGGCTACTGCATTAATTTGCTCCATTACATATTTGAGAGCCAGTGAGTGTATTAAGAGCTGGCGTATATCATATCAGTGACTGCTACGAGAGCGCTCTGCCAAAATATGAGCCCGGGCTCCATCCATTGGAGCATTAACCAAGGTGACTCAGCAGATCCGGGCCCAAATACCTCTCGTACATTATGTGAGACATTCTTTGTTTAGTGCTGCAGACTACGCGGCTGCAAAGGTGTTTGCAGGATTGTGTCCAGCGTGAAGCTTAGCGTGTCTTTTTATGCTCAGACATTACTCATTGTGATAAAAATGCAACGGGGTTTAGCTGGAGGATCCTGCCCGACGGTTCAGTCCGAGCACACCGGTTGTGTTTACGTTGATTTAATACAATAATCTGTGCGGAGTATTTCTTGGCTCAGCAGGAGTAAGATCAACATAATTTACACATAAGGTTTTCAGTAGGATTGCATAAAGAGTTCTCCCTTGCTCCTGTTCTGTCAGATGTATTTATTCATCACCATCAGGAGGGAGTAAGTACAACGCATGCAACAAGATTTCAGGAAGAACGATGATAGACTGCGGCTTTGGGGAATGTTACAATTAAAAGTAGCTAAATTTAGCAACTTTGCCTTATATGGGATTTACTGTAAAGCTACACGATGTTAACGTTAGGGTCAATTTTACTTCTCATTCTCTCCATTGTGTGTTTTTAATGTGAAAAAAAACAACAACTGGGGCTGTCAAATGAAGTAAAGTAGTTCAGGGGAAGCTACTTCAGCTGGCTAAAAGCTTCCAGTAAGTTACTGGAGGGGTAAATGATAAAAACAGAGGAGAAGCATTATGAGGTCTGTGCCAAACATTTTATAGATGCAGCAAAGCCATGAAACTTTGAAGATAAAGTAAATACACTCAGCGCAGATAGTGCTCGGAACATCACAGCATCAGCCAGACACCTGTGTGTGTGTGTGTACGTGGGGAATGTGTGTGTCGTAGTGTAGAGTGCCATTTCATCGTGATGTGTTTTCCTGGTACAGTATGCATATATTTTGTTGCACACTGAGTGAAAACACGCAGCATTGGGCACATACTTACGTCTTCAGGGCAGCTGAGGAACTCTACATTTAATAACTTTATTTATATCGTTTTATGTAACAACCCATGTTATATTACACGTTAAAAAATGAAGGGAAAATAACAAAAAGTATAACATTTCCCATTTATCCTGGACATACATTAAAGATGATGATGATGTTGTACCCTAAATGTGATTTTCAATATCATCAGCGGCGGATGGAAACCAACGGAAGTTAGAACACGAGCAAATGAATGAATGTAAAATAAAAGCAATTTGTAGTTAAGGCCGTGAATGGTGTAAAAGCGCTGGTAGGATCCTATTAAAAAGTCAGGGTACAAAGTGACTGTTTGAACCATCAGTCATTTTAGTGGCCGTTCCTGCAGGGATGCCAGTTTTCTGTCGTTTTTTAAATTTAACAAGGCAACAGTTACAGAAGAAAGAGCCAATGTAAATGTTGTAACATGACTTATTATGTAAAGTGGCTGCTGCTGCCGCCGCCC
>OMNV01026863.1:0-10082 GCA_900303265.1 Brotula barbata | reverse complement strand
GGTGGTACTGCAGCAGGTGGTTCATGACATCAGTAAGGTCATTTTAATGTTAAAGGCCATTAAAATATTTTGTCGTTTTTATTTGTACTGTTTTTTTTGTTTTTTTTATTATTATTTTTTGTTTGACAATAATTAAATCTATCTGAATAAAACTTTCTGTCTCGATCCCTCCGTCAGAGTGGAATTTTTTCACACCTCGATGGTGGAACGAGTTGCCAAACTCCATCCGTTCCTCAGAGACCCTCTGTGTGTATCTTTAAGAAAAGGCTAAAGACCCAGGTCTACACGGAACGCCTTCTCACACCACAGGCTGTATGGATGTATTAAAAAACAAAACAAAAAAAAACCCTAAATAATAACCTCTGTATATTTACACTCCCTCCCTCCCCTGCCTTGCAGCACTGCTTCGAAGCGCCTTGGTCCCTTAGACCAGAACCTGAGCTCTATGGCTCTAACTGTCGTCGTTCTGCTGAATAGATCCTTGCTCGTGTTGTCGTAATTGTGATTGTATACCTGAAGAATTAGTACAGGGCTACACTGGAGACAGGAAATGACACGAGACTGTCACTGCACTGACAAGAAGGAAAACAGATTGCGTGTGTCCATCTCACCACGCCCAGACCCCACGTCAGACGTCCCCAGGAAGGAGGGAGGTGCACGGGCCGACATAGGTTGAAAACCCCTGGGCTTCACTTACAGAAACAAATCTTCTAAAAATGGATTTTTTTTTCTTTCCTTTTCCAGGAAGTGGGGGATGTGGTCGGGAAAACCAGAGAACCGGTACAGTCAGATGATGTATGAGAACGGAGAGCCGTGTTGGCAAGGTGGTGCACGCGACACAGTGGTGAGTGCTGAGTGTACACACACACATTTACACTACCAAAAGGAGAGATTGTACAGACGTGGGCAGACTGTTAAACAAATAGATGGAGAGATGGATTGTTATATATAATAAACGCCACTTGACACGCTCACTCTGCACGGAAGAAGAGTTTCCAAACCTTCTGTGTGTACAGGTAGATCTGTCAAAGGAAATGTAATCTAATTATGTCACTTTTATCAGTTACTTTGCTCCATTGAAAGAAGAGGGTGCCCTGGCAACACAGATGTAAACATCTGCAGTAAAATTACAGCTAATGATGACAAAATGTCTTGTAAATATTAGCACACAGAGTCGCTTTTGTCAGAAGCTCAAATGTTGGACTGTGGCAAGGATTTTTTTTTTCCTCCCTAAACAATTAGGCTGTTGTGTCTCATTCCCGAGTGTAATTACGGAAAACAAATCAGCGACTCCGACGTGTCTGATGAGTTTCGGGAAGTAAACATCCACAGCAACAACTTTGCGAGCTAATTGCGACGTCAAGGTCAGCCATAATCAAAAAGCGAGGCTCCCGCAATCCATCGACAAATACAACGCCAAAATATTCCTGCCAGGCCGGTTTGTACTCTGCAGCTTGGAAACGTTTTGGAAAAGGATGAAGCATCTCAGAGGTTGTGCTGAAGAACCTCTTTTTTTTTTTAAATGATCCACATTCTCGACAACAACAACAACAATGAGAGCCGTTCCTTTATCAAACCGTCCAGGCCCGCTGCACTGAATGCAAGATGACTGACGTTGCTAACGTTTGTCAAACTAGAACTAAAAGTAGCTTTGATATCGCAGGCTTCGTCCTCGGCTCGGTTCGGTTTGCGCCGGTTTTCGAGCTCTTCCTCTCCTCTTTTGGCCACATTTATCCAGTTCAATTTTTTTAAGAATGTCGCCCATTTAATCATCTCATTTTCCTTAACAAGGCCCCCTCTTCAAATTGGACTCCAATAAAAATCATTTGCAAATGTGCGTGCGCACGCCGTCCAGGGCCCCTTATAAAGACTAAATTGAATTCCTTTGATATGACCCCCTTGCCGTGTGCAGTCTGCATAAATGAAGTCTCGTCAGAAGTCGTTGCTCATTATATTTGAAACGCTGAACCGCGGCTTTGTGCACCGAAACACTTTTTCTCCGCTCAGACTTTAGCAGGGGGACCCGTCATTGGTCACTCGTGAATAGTGCGGTAATTCAAAGCGGAGCAGCATCTTAAGGCTCTCAGACGCCGGGACGGACGAGCCGGACCGTTTCGGCTATTACTTCAACTCAAAGTGCAGGATGGCTCCGATTAAAAGCGCCGGCTTTTAACCGACAACTCCCACATCATTTTCTTTTTCATCCTGACATTTATTCAGAACACTTAGCCCGGACTCACATCCGTGTAGTTACTGAAACTCCCGGCGTGTGGATCATTTCCACCAAGAACTGCTTGAGTACCACTGATCAAGCGCAGAGCCTGCTGACTTTTGGTGCATAGTAAAGTATACTGCTGCATGCTCGCGCATTGACAGCAGGAGAGGAGGATGTTAGTCCTTCCTGTTCCCGTTTCCAATCCACTACGCGATTATTTTGTCAAAAGCTTTTTTCATCCTCGCCCTCCCTCCTCATCCTCCCCCCTTTTGGCCCTAGACACTGTCATACCCACAGACGCCACACCGCTCCTTTAAAAGTTGAAGCATTCAGCCAGATGATGGCGCTATACTGGCGATCAGCGTCTCCACCACGTGGCATATCAAAAATATGCCGTGGCTTGGAGTAAACGTGGTTGCACTCCTTTTTTTGTCATTGTTCCCGTCATCTTTGGACACTAAAGCCAGAGTTTGTCGTCATGATACTGTAGTATCAAGCGTGTCGAGTTATCTGAGTATTCGAGCAGTGTGCCCCGCCCCCTCCCAAGCAGAACTACACACTCGTTTGTGAGCCACCAGCATCACGAGGAGCCGCAACCAAAACAGAACAAGACGCAGACGAACACGGAAGAAGCCGCAGCGACCACAGACAAAGTGGATTCGAGTCGACGGGTCACACCTGAAACACAACCGTCACAAATCACAACCAAGATGGAGGCCAATGGTTACAGTCGGACGGCAACGAAAACACCTCAAGAAAGCCCTGTTTATTCGCACGCAGGGCAGGGAAGAGAAATCCGATCACAGGACGCATTCCTGGGGACGCATGTTAATGCTTGGAGTGGACAGACGTACATGATAATGGAGGAGGAACACAATGGCCTCCACACACACACACACACACAATGAAGCATTTCCAGAGCGTGCCCTCGAGAATTATTCATAGCGTGGACGACCGCAACGGATCTGCACCGCGCCGCTCGCAGCTCCACGACGTGGAATCCGCAGCACGTCCACAGAATATGGCGGCTCGCCAGTTTCCCGCGTGCGGGAGAGCACGGATTCATCTCACATTTTTGCAACCGTCGCTATCTCTGCACGTTTGCAGGACGCGCCGTGGATGAAAACTGCGGAGGCGGTGATGTCAACTTTTGTCACATTAGTGGCGCTGCTGCAAAACGCTGATCTCCCCTCCGTTATTGCTATGTTTGGAAATGCTGACAGGGCGTGATTCATATTTTGGCCGTCGGTGTTTAATCCTCCGAGCACGCCGGCTAGCAAGCGTGAACGGAAGCACCACGGACGTAAATTCATTCTAAAGTTGTCCTGTGCATCTTTTGCTCGGCGGCGAAGAGGGAACGGAGGACGGCAGGACGCAAGCAACAGCTGAAAAACGCCGGCACCAACCACAGAAAGTGAAAGTTAGCGGAGCCCGCCGATCCATTTCTCGCAGCGCCGGTGGGAGGCTGCCGTAATCACGCCCATGTACTGCCACATGTAAAAACACTCTGCGGCTCAGCACGCCTCACACACCCACTTAATACGTCTCTGGAAAGAGATACTACGCCGCGCAACAAAAGAGGCTATTTTTAATCCCGGCGCGGGACAAAACCAAATCAACAGCCGCTCCCGCCCGAAACTTCAGCACAATAGTGCTTGTCAAGTTCCTGTCTCCGTCTCTCCCGCCCTTCCTTCCCTGCTCCAGGTGCCTTTGTTCGCCAGAAGGATTGTCTGTCCAGGGTGCAGTATGATGTGAGAGGTTGCCATGGAAACCCCCTAGAAGTAAAATAAGTTGATTTTCCCTTCCACTCGCTGGCAGAGGGCATCAAAGTCAGCCATTAAAGTCATGACAGTGGTAATCACACGCGGGGACAGCATTGATGTCTCATAACGGTTCAGTGTCCCACCGCCGCCGTGTCGCCGCGCTCCTCGCACCGTTCGAGCGCAGACTACTGATGAAATACGGTCCGCGGACGTGCAATAGCTCGGCGTGAGGACAGACCTGGATACGTTCGAGTCCCTGCGAGTCACGTTTTTGCATAGTTTTCAATCCCGCCCCTTAATTTCCCACACGGCTCACAGTGGATTGACAGTAAATGGTCACACAGGGAGAATCAAGAAGACAAGAGGCAGAAGCGTGTCCTCACTCCGCTCCTCTGACAACAGAAAACTGGCATGGCTCTTGACTCAGACTAACAATGGCTCATCTTCCCACTCCACCTCAACTTTCTTTTTCTTTTCTTTTCTTTTCTTTCTTTTTTTTTTTTTTTTTTTTTATATTGTGCTTTTCTAGGTCACGCTGACATGCGGAACAGAGACAGCCTTGCGATTGGTGAAGGAGCCCAGCAAATGCCAGTACATCATGGACTTCCTGACTCCGGTGGCCTGTCAGCCGGTGCTAAAGCAGCAGGGCATACACAGTGAACTGTGACCCGCGCCGCTTCCAGGCCTAGCCTAGAGTAACTTTACCCCCACGCCCCCTCTCTTAGCTGGCCCGTAATGACAGACTGAGGTCCTGAGGGTCCCCTCTGACATCTGTGTTATTAGAACATACACTTCCAGGCTGTTCCTCGGTATCTTACTTCCCATCATGCACTTCATGGACCATTTACAGTAAGTAAATCATTGTTTTTGTAATGATTCCAAACACTGTACACGCCAGGCCCGACACGTCCGTCATGGTAGATAAAGTGAAAGTGTATCCTGTGCAGCGTCTCATGAGGGCGACAGTAACAATAAGGTAACTTCTGTTTGATGTAAGACAAATAAAAAGCTCAGAGTTCTACTTTACGGTAGAGTTGTTACATTCTGGCTGTAATGTTTTTGTTACGTTTTGTTTGAAAGTTGATTTAAAATAAAAAAGCCATACGTTAACCCCAAACGTTCACTTTTCTTCATTCGTTTGTCGAAACCCGGGACGGCGGTCTGAACTGAACGTTCAGGCATTCACGTCACAGGGGGATCCTGTTCCAGATGTGATCCGGTGCAGGTCAGACTGTCACATATTAATGCTAAAGAGGAAAAATATGCGCGTTCAGTGGTATCAGGGTCAGGAAACCACGGCGGGCTGTTAGATCGATGGTTCTGTTCCTTTGTTTTGGGAGCTCTTGGCCTCGGTCCGGGTTGGATCTCCTCCTGCCTCTGGTTTTGCCTGCGTCCATTTTTGGTGTGCGTGTTTCTCAGCAGGATCGTTGAGTTTAGTGCACAACTGATTATCGGGTCATTTCTTTCACACACCGCAAATAATAGAATAAAACAAGACGACGACAGAAAAAGCGGATTATCTGCTACTTTTCAGCCTTGGTGGAGGCATGCACTTGAACGAGCGCCCCTCCAGTTACCTTCACAATTTAAATTTGTATTCATTTCCCGTGCCAAACTACCATTATCATTAAGTGCCCCGTGCTCTTTCATTTGTAGAGCACATACACCCGTTTGAGATTTTTAGCAGATTAATATCCGTCAGCATTAGCGCCGGGGTTCACAACGAGTGTTATATTTATTCATCAGCTGTCTGCTACCCCATAGGCCGGCTGATGCATCCTGGGTGGCTGTTTGCCTGCCAGCGATGCAATAGCCCGAGGCTGCGTAGCCTTGGGACTGACTGCTGCTTTTATTTATCCGACCTCAGTGCCGATCCCCCTTCCTCCATTTGATGGCCAATCTAACCGTTCCCCTTAACCTTGTATTTTTTTTTATTTTTAGAATAATGGTCACATTTGTTTAGGGCAGTGGCCAAACTTAATGCGATGCTAATCCAACATCTTCAAAGCCAAATGTCCACGTCTGAGGAGGAGATTTGTCCAACAGTCCTCTCATTTTTCTTTTTTTTTCTCTTTTTTTTGCCTTATTATGTGTGTTAGACAGATTTAACACACATAATAATTGCACAGTGACACATGGAGCTCATCCTGCTGCTTATACTGCATCATCTTTCGTGTTTCGAGCCTTCGAACTAAGGAACCCCGGTCTAAACACAACCCACCAAATGTAGCAAAAACTCCCCTCTGAGTGGATCACTGAAGTCCTGGTTTCCTGTCGAAGTTCATCCCTACGTCACGAGATGTCCTGCTGACAAAATGATGTAAATGAATTCATACCTCCACCAATTGTTCCAGTACTTCAGTGGTTAAATTTGTACTGTGTGAGGAATGACTAATCCTAGCAGAGAACTTCAACACCACATTGCAGTAAAATATGTATAAAAATGGATTTATTTGTTAGAACAAACAATAGTTTTTCTAATTTACAAAGATCCAGATCAGTTTAATGCCTTTTCTAATGCTACTGAATCAAAAATCCCCACAGCAGAAACGTAATGAGTTCTCCCCCCGGCCTTCAAACTCCCCAGTCAACAAAATCCGTCGACGACTTTTTGACTAATCGGATGCAGCCTCCCGTAACGACAAAGATTTGATCGAGTTGATCGTGCACGAGCAAAGGCGGAAAACCTCCACCGGTCAATTGGCTAAAGAAAAAAAACCCTCCATTTTGGAAACGTTAATTCGCATCTCCACCTTCGAGTTTCCAAACGTGCGATCGACGCCAAAGAAGAAGTCGACGTCGACATTAAAAAGTAAATCTGCCCGGGCACCGAAGTCAAACTTTTAACCAACAGCTGGAAATGCTGCCAATCACGCCGAGTGTGTGAGGAGTAGCACTCCCTCTAATATTCCAGATGGCACTTTTGCATTATTGGCATCTGGGGAAAACTTTATATTGCATCATTGCCATATGCTGACCGTTTGATGATGCATCATAAAATCGCTCTCCACGAAGCTAAAAAGGAACTGATTCAACACGCCGCGGAGTATCGCCCGGCGCCCGCCGAACGACCGGCGCCTTTTGAATCGCTCGCGTGCTCGGCGTGGGCGGGGAGGATTACAGTATAGAGATTGTGAATAAAATGCCGGCACTTTGGATTCCTGCGCTCTGTTTTTGAACCGACGGGCCATTGAAATGTTACAGATCAGAGAGAGGAGGGAGGAAATAGTGGGAAGGATTCAGGAGGGAAACCGAGCGCGCGCGCGCACCTCAAGTCAGCACATTTGCACATGAAGGGCGAGGGATGGGAAGTCTTTCCACAGTCGAGCGTAGGCGTATTTGTGTGTTGACTCCAAATTGCTAAAAGGGCCCGGAGGCTTTCCATCGCATTAAATCTCAGACTCAGCTTTGTAGAAACTAGTTGAGGGTACCTGTTCTCCAGAGTGGGAGACAGCGGGGCCTCGCCGAGCCGATTGCGTGACTGACACCCACCACAATACGGCACGGCTCGGATTGTTTTTAAGCCTCCGCCTTTGAAGGGAGGTCAGGTCTCCGCTCCAGATGAAGAGAGTTTGTGCCGCATTTAGAGCATCCTGCAACGCGCGCTCCGAATAACTCGCGACTTGACTCGGCGCGACCAACGTCGGCACCTTGGTACAAAAATTTCACGGCGTCTTTTTGTAACATCTGCCGAGCCGATCGGATTGTTAACTTCATCCGTCTGTCTGTCTGTTTGTTAGCAGGATTACTTGGAAGAGTTTTGAACTGATTCTCATGAAACCTGGTGGGCAGGTTGGACGTCATCCAACGTAGAACGCAGTGTGGAGTTTATTTTTTGGTACCAGTCAGCCAGTGGGTGGCGCTGTATCAGTACTTACACTTACACGTTTTGGTCTGTAACATTTAAACATTAAACCATAGAATACTACATTTTTTTTTCCTAGATTCTTCAGGTTGATCCACTTCCTTCTTTTTTGGCCACGCCCCTTTGAATCTGCTACATATGTAACAGTTATTACAAATGTTTAATATCTGCACCGAGCCTGTTTTCTTTTTTTTTCTTTTTTTTTGACATTTCTTACCGTTGTCTGTCAAAGCTGAACGGGCGTGGCTGGTACGGAATATTTTGTCTAATATTTTAATTTCTCATACACTTGTTTGATATACGAACGGCTCAATTTGCACATAAACACGAATTGCTAATGATATGTTGTATAATATGCATGTAATAAGCACTGGAGCTTTTTTGGAAGCTGCAGCGTCTGACTGTGCGTATTCAGCCAGCAATAGACGAACCCCGAATAATAGTGATACACAGGGAAAAACACAGAGAGGGCGGGGCCACGCTTGAGGGACAACAACACTTTGAGAGGATGAGAAACAGACAAACCAACAGTGGGAGGAGCAGAGAGAGAGAGAGAGAGAGAGAGAGATGTGGAATTAGGATGGGGGGTGGGCGGCGTAAGTGCGAGGGCTTAGCTAGCGGAGGGCGAATGTTTGTGTTTGTGCTCTCACATCAGTGAGCGAGGCTCAACACTTCCCCTGTGGAGTGGCTGAGTGTAAGCGTGTCGCCGTTGGAGGCTGGGGGCCGAGCTGTGATACCATGTGCTGAGCAGGGGCCTCCTGCAGCAACCGGCTCGGCGCGCTCACACGAGAGCGTTCAGAGACGAGATGGACAAAATAATGCGAAACGCCATAATCCGGGAGTTCCTCGCTGCGGGTGCTCTGCGTTGTGCTGTCAGCTCGATAACTCAGCGCCCACTTTTCATCTTTATTATCTCCTCAAACCTTACCATTACCTCATAAATGGATGAGATTTGCGTGCGCGCAGTCCTGGACGGCGTTAATGTGAGAATCTGGGTCATAAATAGCTCGTGAATTCAGATTTTGCCGTTTCTGTAGATGTCAGTCGGCGTCTGGTACCTGTGCCACAAACAAATCTCCAAACAGCCTGGAAGTTGATGGACAGTGACAATCCAAACGTTCTCCTTGGCTGGCAAATGCAAATAGTCGTCGCGGTTTGTGTGCGTGTGTGTGTGTGTGTGTGTGTGTTTTTTTCCTCACTCCCATTAAAATGATAGATGAGAAGAGATGCAGAGGGAATGGTTAATGTTTTCAGAGAGAAACACCAGAGAGGGGAGGAAGGTGAGGAGCAGCAGCAGCAGCAGCATCGCCTCAGCATAGATAAACAGGATGTTTGGGACTCGGCTGTAAAACGTGCGCCCAGAAAGAGGGTGATCAAGAAAAAGAAAGGAAGAAAGGGAGAGAGAGCGATAAGTGAAATAGGACAACACGGATAACAGATGGAACCAAAAGCAGAATGGGATGAAGGGAGAGGAGAGGAGGGAGAAACCGGGATGTGAGGAGAGGGAGAGAGAAGGGGGGAGAGAGAGCGGGAGCAGCAGGATCCTGGTGGGCGAGGGGCGGGCACTCTGGAGGGCTACATCCAGCTCCGTTTCTCCACAGGAGCTGCTTAATGAGCTCTGAGTTTGTAAGTAATTATTGGTTATCAACCTGATAATAGTCATTGCTCCATTTTGCGTAGCACTTTCCACATACTTATACAATTATGGCAATTATTAATGAAGCTCGGTGTTTGCGATCCCGCTTTGTATTTCCAATATGTTGCCTGGCGAGCCCGGGTCATTATTTTTGCATTACATAACATCACATGTGTATATTAAGGAGGGGGGAAAGGCTTCCTCTGAGCACTAAAACGGAAACAACGAGGAGCAAAGTCATCCCAGGAAGTCGAGCCGAGTCTCCACGCGGCAGAACGCAGACAGACAATGATGACATACACAAACTGATAGAATGTTGGAGTTATGTTTATATATATATATATATATATATATATATATATAAATCATACAAATCAGCACAAGTGCGTTTGTACTCTGCAGGCGTGAGTGACAAGTGGGAGGAGCGATGGGAGCGGGGAGTGACTCGGGGTGAAGGAGGCTGCCTCATGGTTTCCCATTAGCAGGTGAGACACACGGAGAAGCTACAGAGAGGAGGGGGGAGGGGCTTATTGAAATTCAATGTGTGGCGAGAACAGAGGGGAGAGAGAGAGAGAGAGAGAGAGAGAGAGAGAGAGAGGGACT
>OMNV01026861.1:0-10609 GCA_900303265.1 Brotula barbata | reverse complement strand
TGCATGACGTGAAGGGTACTTGTCCCTTTTAAAGTTAGCAGTTGTTACCTGTGTGTATGTAAAGCAACAAACAAACCATCTACTGAGATCCAATCACGATTCAGGCCGGATCCAGGAGAGTCATCACACACATAGAACAGATGTCATCATACAGACAACACATCACAATGCTCAGCTCGTGTCTCAATATAAATCTACCAAACCACCCCACTGTTAACAAACGTATCCAATGTTCAGTGTGAGAAAGACAAGCAGAAAAACAGTTAGACCCATTTTATTAGAGAGTTGAGCTCTGAGTTTGGTTCATAATTTACATCATTTTATCCTTACTTTTGAGAGCAACATGTCAGGGTGGTGCACTTAAAACCTGCAGCTGATTACATGGCAAAGTCCACAGAGAATGACAAACAAAAATAACAAAGTGATGGGTTGATTGCAACATCACGCCCAGAAGAGGGAAAGGAGCAAGGGCTTGTCAAGTGACAGTGTACACACAGCACTCTACCTGTACAATAATAATGCTACTATTCACAGTCATCTGTACAATAATCATATTTACAGTAATCACATTGAGCCAGTACCTGAGGAGTTTAGTTCCACATTTAGCTTAACTCATTCACTGTATTCAAAAGAAACACAGCCAAACAACACAGAGAGGATTGAACTCGTGTCCACATTATCTGTGAAGTGCATCAATTTTACACCAGTTCGCTGGTTCGCTTGGTGCAATTAGCGTCTGAGTAGTAATATTCAACAGCAAGCTAAAGATTTATTTTTTTTTCTCGACCCACAGTCTGGTTTCGATCCTTTTCTTCCAAATTCCATTTTTGAGACGTGTTGTCTCAGACGGAGTCGAGGCCAAGCCTCTAGGAAAATTTCAACTTTTCTGTTTTGACAGTTCGAATTGAGGTAGGCAGCGATGAGCAAACTAGATTACAGCCGATTATGGCTACGGTATGGTGGTTGCGTAAGCCTCGTATGAGTCACTGCCCTGTAGCTGTGCCGTGTAGTGAGAGTACACAAACTGTCGCTGTCATTTCCTCAAACACTCCTCTTGATACTCAAGCTGAGCTCACACGCTTTAAGAAAAGACAGGATGTTATGAACAAAAGATGAGGTGTGTGTGTGCCAACAGCCTTCATCTCCTAACACTCTCACAAAAACACACAAACTATACATGAAAATATATTCAGCCACGTCAACTGCACGTAAGGTAAAACACCGTGGATAAACACATCGTACGTGTGCAGCACGTCTCCGCAGAGTGAACTGTCAAAGAATAAATAAGAACTCAATAAAAATGAATTAAATAACAATCATTGTCTCCATTTGAGATCACTGCTCCAGCGATCCGGTTATAACTTAAACAGTCAGTCAGTCCATTTAAAAAATATGCGAAATGTTTGGCTCCTGCAGATCCTTTTTGTGTCCTCCGTGCTGTATGAGAATCATTGTAGTAGCAAACAGGTTTGTGCTTGCTTAGCACCTTTCCTAAACTTTGCCAATTACTAATAAACCCGCAACGGTGCCCTCTACAGGTACAACTCAAACAAAACACCACAGTATTTGTCTTTGGACCCATTTCATTGATCTCCAGTTCTCCTCAAAAAATTCATGAAGAGGGGAACACTTGATGGGGAAACTCTTTTCCTTATATTTAATCACATCTGCCTGATATCACTGTCCTTTAGCGAGTGTTATGGTAAAGCAGGATAACAACAGTCAATAATGAGCTTTGGATTTGGTAAGTTCCAGCAGCTTTGTGTCATCTGGACATGGACAAACTCTAAGCCTTGTAGCAGTTTCCCTGTGTGGTCAGGGCCAGCTGGCCATTGGGTGCCACCTCGTTGGCTTCATCCTCCAGCAGGCCCGACACGTCAGCGTTGGGGATGCTGTCGTGGTAGCTGCTGAAGCTGATGTTGTCCTCTTTCAGCTCAATGGTCCAGAATGGGGCGTTAAGCTTACGGTTTTGGTACTCCCTGTAGGTGTACACACCGCCGACGAATCCCAGTAGCAGCAGCACCACTAGAATGATGACGGCCAGGATGATGATGTTGAACTGGGTCCAGGAGACTTCGGTCAGGGCCGCCGTGGTGTTGTCAGTAGGGCTACTCAGACTGGTCAGCAGAGCCTGGGTGGTGGCAGCGGTGGTCAGCACTGTGCTGGTACTGCTGCTGGAGGTGGAGGTCAAAATGGTGCTGGTAGTGGGGGCGGAGGGGGTAGATGTGCTGGATGTGGGGGCCTTTGTCATGGCGGTATCAGCTGGGATGATCCGACGTGCTGAGAAAACAAACGATTTCAAACAGTAGATATTTGATCACAATATTCCTCAATTTTATTCAATGAGAAACGCATTGTGAACCAAATGTATTATTGTTATGAATGCTATATCAACAACAATATGACTAATACTACTACTAATGGTAATAGTAATACTGATAATAATAAAAACAACAACAACAAAATGGTAAAATGGCCTTCATTTCCATCGCACTTTTCCAGTCTGGAGCCTACTCAAAGCACTTTACAATGCTTGCCTCACATTCACCCATTCACACACACACACACACACACACACACACACACACACAGCTGAGATAACCATGCAAGGGGGCCTTGCATGGTTACCGGTTGCCGAGCAGGGGATAGAATCAGCAACCCTCCGATTACCAGGTGATTGCACTAACTATATATATAATATATGTAACGGCAATTATTATAAAATATCATTAGTGTGTTATAATAGTATAATAACAACAACAATAATTACCGTCATGACCTTATTATTTTTATTGTCATTATCAATGTAGGGGATATTCTCCTATGTGACTATGGTCTCATCTGAGCTAAATATTAACTCAAATAAAACCTTAAAGATGCTCCGACTGTGTCCTTGAACCCACTGTGAATGATTAGCCCAGCTGGTTCATATTGCCAGTGTGACCTTCGGTTCGACATCAACAATTGAAACCATGATCAGCAACCCTCTAGCAGCTGCAACCATTGAAAGAGGAAGAGTGTTCCCTTTTTTTCCTCACCACAGCTGCTGACCAAGCAATTTCCTCCACGCATATGAGAAATTACTGGAATTTATGACAACAATTGGCAATAAACCAAATAACTCAACATGTGAGTTTAGTTTACACATATGTCACATATTACGTTTATTATATGATCGTATATAACCTTATCTTCCCATATCTTTCCACACCTACCTTTTCCTCCCTGAAGAAGCTGTCTGTGATTGTTTGTTCATGTATATTTGTAATCTATCTGGTTGAGTTCGGTCGGTGCTCTGATCTACACGCCTTCACCCGTGTCTGTCTGTTATTAATATTTCCATATTGATATTCAAGATAAACACCCATTCATTGAGACCGATTCCCTATTGTGGCTAATTATCAAGACACTCTGGTTCCCAGACTAGTTCCCCAGGGGTGGTGCCCGGATTATTAGTCTCAGATTAATACTTAATATGATTATTAATAATTATCTTTGATAATTGTTATTTATTTTGATAATTACTAGAATAGTTCCTACGTAGGTTCAACAAACAGTGCCCCGGTGTAAGACTGATACCACTGTCAGGACAGCCCCAGCATACATTAGTTCTTAACAGCTCGGAGTAATGAGGTCAGGGAAATATGAACCATA
This sequence comes from Brotula barbata, assembly GCA_900303265.1. NCBI lineage: Eukaryota > Metazoa > Chordata > Actinopteri > Ophidiiformes > Ophidiidae > Brotula > Brotula barbata. The sequence continues at coordinate 6,955 of OMNV01026861.1, read as the reverse complement.
AAAGGTCTTCGGGTCTCGTCTTTATGTTTCACCTCCGTCACGATCATCGATATGAATGATTCCATCTAGACTAAAATGGTACCTCCCTATAAGGATATATAAGAGGATTTAGCGATGGCACAATCCTCACTCAATTTGTAATTCATATTATTATAGGCTTTGACGTTTCCAGGTTATTCTATAAGGAACAGAGTTGCGACGTAATGCAGATCAGACCAGGTTTGAGTTGCTGTGATTCAGCAGCAGGCAGTTTTCTTCTTCCAGAAACAGGAAAAGCGAGGTTTGTGCCTAATTATCAACAATTAAATGTTGATATATTGACAATCTTGACCTTGATCTTGATCAACAATACCTCTATTTCTTACTGCGCTACCAAGAAAGGGTTAATGTGACAAACACACAGGAAGGTGAAAGGTGAAACAGATCCTATTCCCGTCTGTGAAAAATGATGACCACACATGAGTGATGCTTCCCCTTTATCATTTGTGTACATCTATCGTGCGTAGTCTAAATGACATAATCTTGCGCGTCAGTCACTGTAAACTTTACTTTGTTGAGGTCTGGTGACATCTTGTGGTAGAAACATGTACTGCACGGTGTGATTACTAAATGCACACACAAAATTCCTTCTAATGCATCCTAATCGCACGGTTATGTCATATTATTAATGTGTACGGTGAGCAGCTGGTTAGCACGAGCTAAATCTGCTGTGTGTTGTATGTATCTAAGCAAAGCTTCCACTAAAAATGATTATTTCTGACCATGTGACCATTTCACTTCTTGCACTTTTTCGCACCGACTGTCTGATATTTTTTTTCTATCTTTGAATCCGTCCTATCGATCATCAGACCGAGCCCTTTCCGCTGCAGGTCGACTCTTACTTAGACGGGTGCAGTTATGCGCTCTGGCGTCCCCGGTGAAACCCGCTGCACACAGTTGGCACTGCGGCCCTGCTGTGTTGTTGATGCAGCGGAGGCAGTGGCCGGTGTCTGGGTGACAGATCTGGGTGGGGCCTTGAGGGTCTGCATTCCCGCTGCAGTCACAGGGAACGCAAGCCCCCGACACTTTGTAGAATCCAGCGCCGCATTCATCACACTGTGGGCCACTGTACTGGGGGAGGCACTGGTCACACACCGGAGAGCCACTGGGATCTGCAGAGAAGAACACAGATACACATCAGTACCGGTCCAAAGTCCTGGTCCACCCCTATCCAACCTGCTGTTTGTGTTCTTTTTCCCAGCAGTCATTCTGACAGTAAATAGTGATGAAAGTCGGACAAATCCAGATGTTATCAATGACATTAATTAGGGCTCCATTCCATTTAGGGTGAAGAGAGCCTGGTTCAAAGGGGGGTCCCACTAAATCCTGGAACCTGTAGAAGCTGTTTTTTTCTGATTTTTAATACTGAACACACATTTCCTGATCTAATAAAGAGAAAGAAAGACTTGATAAAACAACAAATCTAATGGGGGACCAATACTTTTACACAGTACTGTTATACTGTTGTTAGTACTGTATATATATATGTATACATATTTCCACATACTGTGTATCAACATACTGTGTATCAACATACTGTATATCCTCCGTGGCTGCTGCTGATGTTTGGTGTGTGGGCTAACAAATGTAGTCGTTCATCACATCAGAGATACCAAGTTACAGAAACGGCAATACACCGTGTTACAGCAGGTGAACTACAACAACACACACACACACACACACACCATTTGACTATTTATATAGCACAGAGCATTTTTTAACAAAACAAAATATTCAAGATTGATAGAACGATTTGCTGCATGACAGAATATGAGGCTTCACTGTCCATTCAAGTTGGTTACAGTTAGAGATTCACTACATAAAACACAGACAGGACTCACAGCTGGAACAAAACAACTGGAACAAAACAACAGTCATATTAAAGAGATAGAGATAGATAGATAGGACAGAGAAGGAGAGAGAGAGAGAGAGAGAGAGAGGGAGAGAGAGAGAGAGGGGAGGATGGATGGATGATGGATAGAGAGAGAGAAAGAGAGAGAGAGAGAGAGAGAGAGAGAATGGAAGGATAGAGAGAGATAGATAAAGAGAGAGTGGCCTTATCTTATTTGAAGATAAGCTCTCATTGATGCCCTTTCTGTGACCCCAACAGGTTCATCACCTGTTGATGTTTGGATGAACTCCAGCCCGTTCAGCCTGTCCTGTGTCCTCTGTTCTCTGTCCTCTGTCCTCTGTCCTCTGTCCTCTGCCCTCTGTCCTCTGTCCCATGGTACTTTGAGGTGAATGATTTCATCCTCATGGGGGTTTCAAGTACTTTGAGGATTGGGATTGTCTGGAGTCACTTTAATTTGATTTTATGTCAATTTCATTCCAATCATGTTTTCTGTCCTGAAAAAAAAAGCTAAATTAATGCCGTCATCGGTGTGTAGTTGGAGTTTGAATGTGCGTTTAAACTGACTGTCCATCAGTTACATGTTTTGCTATCTGATGGCAAAAATCAGTAAGATAGGTTAATTTAGAATTTAATATAAATGTAACGCATCAGTGTGACCACAGGAGAAACAAACTTCTCACCGTGTGTAAAAGCACACATTTGATTGATTACATGATTTTTTTAACCTGATGTTCAGTGCAAAATCTTAATTTCTAACCTTAAATATACATAACAAAAATATCAGAGTCCTCAGTGCTTTCATCTCTAATTTGAATTATATGCTGGCTCTTCTTTTTGTCTGTCTCTCAGGCAGGTTTTATATCTCAGAGACACAGACTGAAGATGCTCCATCCTTAATCATGTCATGGACAATACTGCCAAATTAAAACATCTTCAGCGGATATTTAAATAATTTTGCATATATGACTTATACCACAAACGTGTTAATTATAGAGAATGTGTGAATCATAATTCAGACCCACACACACAAACACACACACACACACAAAACAAATGATGCTTCAATTGGTAAATGGGATGTAAAGGACAGTGAATGACAAACATTAATTATATATTGTTGACGTGACGGTGGGACACGTGGAAAGATGCTCTGTTGGCTTTGAAACGTTAAGTTTACAGCAGCGACACACTTATCTGTTTTCTTTTGTTTCTAAAGGCAGAACCCAGGAGCTTGGAAGGCCTTTGCCCCCTCCTGTTTTACATAACAGAGAGCAGAATGAAAATTTCAGGGTGTATCTTTGCTGCAGAGGTTAAATATTGATGATCTTTGGGGTCTTTTTTTTTGATGCTGTTTTTCCACATTTTTCTGCATCCTACTCAAAAGCTGCTCAGTCTTTTTATGTGAGAAGATAAAAAGTCTCAATACTTTGCTCGCCACCTATTTTTTTCCCCCCTTTTTGACCACCTGTAGTCACCTGGAGCCTCCGTGGGAGCAGACAGGAAGTAATTCAATGCAAACGAGCAGAGCCGAGGGGAGAAACCTGTCGTCTGTCATCATATCCTGATTGAGGAACACGAGGCGTTCTGTAGTCCGGTCTGGTGTTGTGGTCGGTATCAGGACACACCCAGCCCCTGTCGGGTGGCTGCGTGGACCTGTTGAGGTGACGGTGTCCGTTAGGGGTCGTGACACCCCTGACGCCCCGACGGGTTCTCAGTCAGAGCTCCCTGATTCCTCGACATCTTTAGAATCCTGAAGGATCGGCTGCCGTGTTTTCCAACTTTCCAAAAATAAACCCCGTGGAAACTGTGTGACTGTTTAATTAATATGATGCCGATGTGATTCGGCAAATGTAATCAGGGTTTGATTAAGAACACAAACCACAGCGGGAGTCCTTATTAATAAGACATTTAATAAACATGACGCCACGAATGGATGATACCGCCATCATTTATTCAGATACCAGGGCTGCCTCTCTCTCGCTCCACAAGCCACATTATAAATGCCATAAATGCTATAAATGCTAAGTGTTGTTGCAAGAAGGAAAGTGAAATAATCTCCCTCCTCTCGGATGCTACGGCGCGCCATTGTCCAGGATGCCGGCGGACCGTGAAATTAATACGCTGCGATCAATTATTCATTATTCCGCCCCCTTTTTATCCGTGACATCTCAAAGGAATCCTTGAGTACATTCCCGGTGACAACGCAGAGGGGGACGCGGCATGGCGGCGCTCGTTTGTTTTACTTTGAAGATGAGCGTTAACAAGCTGAATGTGACATGTTAGATTAATTATGCTGTACAGAAAGTGACCCCCAGGGCTGTGTGTGTCATCTTACACCTTCCAGTGAGTCCCAAGCAGAGGAATCCAGGCAGGGGCGTCACCTGAGGAGGATATCGGCTGGTTCCGGTGCCCACGGTGCACCTGCTGCGTGTCTCCTTATAATAAAGGCCTCAAAGCTACCCGAGGTCTGTGTGGATCCGCTGCGTCTCTGTCAGTTAAACATCTGTCCTCTGAGGATTTGTACTATTCTTTCCTCATTCTGCAGTGAGTTAAGCTCCTGAGAAGTTTTCTTTCTTTTTTTTTTTTCTTCACACCTCTGGGTGAACAGTTAGGTTCAGAAGTATTTGGACACCGACACCGTTTTTAGTAATTTACCTTCCGTACACCACACACACAGTGATTCATTCAAAAGAGCTTCAAAGGTCATTGGACAGCTGACTGACAATCAGCTTCATGGTCTGATGTGGTCTGGTCCCTCATTGGTTCATGACAAATGGAGCAGATAAAAGTCTGGAGTTGATCCTCTTGGATTTGGTGTCTGTCCATGTGGTTGGTCCAAAGAGGGGTCAGTGGAAGGGAAGGAGGCAGGAAACACAAAACAAAGCTATCGGACAGAAAGGAGACACTTAATGGAGAGGAAGGAACACCTAAAGGCCTCGAAGAGCACAGAAGACAACTGAAGTGGACGATCGCAGACAGGAAGTGAAGAAAAAAGAACTTCACGACGTCCAACCAGGTCAGGAAGGAGTATCACTGTCAAAGTCTACAATCAGGAGATCCAGAGGGTTCACCACAAGGTGTAGACCAGCAAGAACAGAGAGACCAGATTGGACAAAAAAACTCAGATTATTCAGGGGAAGATTATCTGGACAGATGAGACCAAGATGAACTTGTAGAAGAATGGCAGGAAGAGAGGAGTGTGGAGAAGGAGAGGAGCCAAGGATCCAAAGTCAGCATTTGGTGATGTCCACAGGCTCCAGACTTCAACCAAGAATTAACAACAAAGCTTATATTTATAATTATTGTCGTCTGTCCGATGACTTTTGTAGCTCCATTGAATGGAGGAGTGTGTATACAAATGGCTGCAATACCTAAATGGTTCGATTTTTGTGAAACACCTTGAATTAAAGCTGAAAGGTCGCACTTCATTATACTTCATATCCATTATTGTAGCGTGCAGAGGCAAAAATAACAAAAATCGTGTCATCGCCCAAATACTCCCCAACCTAACTGACTGTTCGCCAAGCGTAGCTCAATTATTCACAGGGATCTTTATGAAAATGTGAATATATATGAGTGCTGCATTGAGTTACAGTGATGAGAGCAACTTAGTGCGATGCTAAATCACTTTAATTCATGAACAGCACTATGCTAATACCTGCTGCGGTGCCATTTACAACACTAAGTGGTGGGGTGTGTGTGCGTGTGTCGTCTGCGTCCGTACATGGTGAGGCTAAAGATAAAGCTGAGACTCTCACCCCTCCTCCATCCGCTGAGCAGAAATCTAATTTGGGGTTATAACAGTCATATTAATACTTGCTCCTTTTCTCCACGGTAATTACTGCAGCACCAAGTGATGACAGTCATCGCTGTCAGGACGAACATTACCAACTCAAGGACATAATTACAGGTTTGTTCTTCAAATTAACGTCTAAAAGGGAGCATATTGTAGTCTCACGCTAGAGATTCAGAAAAAGCTGACGCGGCAAATCTCTGTATGATGATGACAGTGTGTTGTTCCTCCACGTGCTCATCAGGGAGTGTGTGAAAGGAACAACACACTCTGGAGAAAACATAGCCGAACACAACTCATCCAGAAGAGGATCGGAGGGTTTCAGAGTCCGAGCCGCATTAGAGCGGGGGTGGGACATCCTGCATTACATGGACGCTTTTGGCCATAAGTTTATCGCATATTCATTTTATTTGGAATTGAAAATCTTATCAGAACAATCTAAGTGCTCCCAGATTTGTCTGTCATCGTTCTATGATGCATAAAGTTATTAATATTCCCTTTCTTTTCCGGCCCAGACTGGAACAGAGTCTAAGTCACACGTCCACCGTCTGACTGACAGCCTGCTGATGGTTATTAACAGAACATCATCGACGTTACCAAATATCCTGAACAACTGGAGAATTATGATGACGCAGAATAAAAAGACTGCGTTGGTGATCTGTGCTGAGTTTTCTAAATGAGGCCTATATGTCATCGAGCATTATTATTAGGATAGACAGAGAGAGAGAGAGAGAGATAGAGAGAGAGAGGGATGGATGGATGGAGAGAGAGAGAGAGAGAGAGAGAGATAGATAGATAGACAGATAGACAGATAGATAGAGAGATAGAGAGATAGATAGATAGATAGATAGATAGATAGATAGATAGATAGATAGATAGAGTGAGCGAGAGATGGAGAGAGCGAGAGATGGATGGATGGTAGATAGATAGAGAGAGAGAGAGAGAGACATGGATGGATGGATGGATGGATAGAGAGAGAGAAAGAGAGAGAGAGAGAGAGAGAGATGGATGATGGATGGATGGATGGATGATGGATGGATAGATAGATAGATAGATAGATAGATAGATAGATAGATAGATAGATAGATAGATAGATAGATAGATAGATAGATAGATAGATAGATAGATAGATTCGATTGAAGATGGATTAAGGTGGATCTTCAGTTAGTATTGACCTCATCCAATAATAATGTAGCGGTGAGAGGAGTGAGATTCTTCTCCCCAAGCTCCCTCAAAAACCAGACGGCCAAATAAACAAAAGGTTTGATCAG